>JAATWR010001497.1:0-13456 GCA_018703725.1 Brassica juncea | reverse complement strand
TTCTGAGTGCCTTCTCCACCTTCCAAGTTCTGATTCTTCATCCTACTTCCTCCTCTTGGTCATGGTGCTCTTCTTGATCATGAACTTCCTCAGATACAGGTGGTTCACCCTGATTTCCCCCCTCAGGATCAAGGGGAGCAGCTTCTTGGATCTCAACTTCATCTGTAGTTGTCTCGGTTTGCTCTTCAGACCGGCTTGATCCTCCCACATTATCTGATCCTGCTTGTCCCGGCTCTTCCATAGGTAAGCTGACCCCAAGTCTCCTCATGACTTGTCTGAGATTGGCTGCTCTATCTGATGCGGATTGAGACAAGTTCTCCAGCTCATTCCAATCCTTGTTGTTGTAGTACCCTCTGGTTTCTACAAACTTCACATCTCTAGATACCAAGACTCTCCTAGTCTCTGGTTCATAGCACTTATAGCCCTTCTGGTTTGGTGAATACCCAATGAACATAGCTCTTGTGCTCTTAGCCTCCAGTTTGTTCCTCAGTTCTCCTGGTTTCAAAACAAAACACAGGCACCCAAACACACGCATATGATCAATAGATGGTTTAGCTTTGTTCAATACCTCAAATGGAGAGTAGTCTTTTAGAACTCTGGTAGGAATGCGGTTGATCAGGTAGCATGCAGTTAGGACCGCATCACCCCAAAAGCTCTTTGGGACACTAGTATGGAACATCATGCTCCTAGTGACCTCCATGAGATGCCTGTTCTTCCTCTCGGCCACACCATTTTGTTGGGGAGTGTATGGACAGCTGGTTTGATGGATCACACCTCGTTTGGCTAGATGGGCTTTGAATGCATTGCTGGTGTACTCTCCTCCATTATCTGATCTCAAAATCTTAACTTTGGCATTATAATGGTTAGAGACATATGTTTCAAAGTTTATAAATGCATCTAAGACCCTATCCTTTGATTGTAAGAGAGTGATCCATGTGTACTTGGATTTCTCATCAATAAAGGTCACAAAATACTTGTGATGTTCTCTAGAAAGACATGGAGCTGTCCATACATCCGAGTGAATTAAATCAAAGCAGTGTTCATAGATTGTACTAGACTTGGGAAATACAGTTTTGCAATGTTTTCCTAAGATACAAGCTTCACAATCTTGTTGGAATGAAATACTAGGCAACATGATGTTCAAGGCACGAGAATGAGGATGTCCTAATCTAGCATGCCACATTACATCTTTAGGGAAATTAAAACTTGAATTGAAAGCAACAGATAGATCGGTATGCAAGCTTAGTGTCTTCTAGCAAGTACAGGTTTCCCTTGCTCACACCTTTGCCAAGCAACCTACAGGAGTCAATATCCTGAAAGTAGACATCATCAGCGTAAATATAACATTGCAATTCAAGTCATTGGTCACCCTTTTCACAGATAATAGATTCGAAGTGAAACTAGGCATGTAGAAGGCTTTGGATTCTTTCTCAAATAATTCAGTTCCCCTATGCCTTTAATTGGAACCTTGTTACCATCAGCTATCATACATTCCTACTGCAGAGGATATTTTTAATCAAGTAGTTAAATCACTATCATGTGATGAGAGGCTCCTGAGTCTATGACTAAGGGTTTAACTCTATCAGATTCATGAGCAACTGTTGAAACGCCGTGAATAAACTCCTAGGCAATTGATATGATGCACTAAGAGAGGAACCAAGAGTTTTACCAGACTCCTTGAGAGCTTTGATGAGTGCCTCAATGTCAGATTTTCTTGATGGACTCATCCTGGTTTCCCTTGCCCTCATGAGTGCGGTAGGCCGTGGAAGCTTCTCCTACATCACCTGAGTAGTTTTGCTCGACCATCAGTCTTGAACTTAGCCAGGTTTGAGGTGTGGGTGAAGTATCCAGCACTTGTCCTTGCCGTGACCCTTCCTCTTGCAATGATCACACACCCACACTTTCTTTTCCTCCGGCTTGTAGTACCCTTTGTTGGCTACTCCGGCAGGTTTGCTCTCGGCTCCTTCAGCTTGATTGGCCATCACTAGCTCTCCCTTTCTCTTAAAGAGACCCACTGAGCCGTGCTCCTTCTGAATCTCAGCACACACTTCATCTAGAGATGGAAGCTCCTTGTTCCTCAGTATGTGCCTAATAAGGTCATCATACCCTGGGTTGAGAGTGAGCAACAAGGCAAAGACCTTATCTTGCTCCCTTCTTTCATGTAGAACATCCGGATCAACTGTTGCGGGTCTGAGCATCTCTAGCTCAGCCCATAGAGACCGGAACTTCCCAAAATGAGCATCAAAGTCTGTGTCCTCTTGACTTAGAGAGTTGATTGCTCCTTTTACTTCATACACCTTGCTGATGTTTGATTTGTTGGCATACACCTTCTTGAGAGTATCCCACAGCTCCTTGGAAGTTTCACAGAATGCATAAGCCTCTTGGAGAGAAGGGGCGAGGCTATTCTGGATGATAGACAACACCATGAGGTCCCTCTTGACCTTTCTTCTTATCCCCAGCATCCGCAACCACCACTTCTTTGCCATCCTCTCCTAGGACAGTCTTCTTGGTGGGGCGGCCTTCTTCAACAATCTCCCAAAGACCTCTGCCTCCGAGAGCTGTTTTGGCAAGTCTTGCCCATGTCAGGTAGTTAGGACCCTTGAGAGTAACTGGTATCATCACCATCTTTGGGTTCTCGGAGGTATCCATCAAGAGAGAAAGAGAAACGAAAGTTTTGGATGAACTTTGCTATTTTTGCCAAATTCTGGAAATGAGATTGAAGAACACCTCAAGAACAGGATGAACTTTGCCAAAAATAGAAATAAAACACAGAGAGTTCGCGGAAGAAAAAAGAGATTTAGGTCTCAAGAGCACAGCTGCTCTGATACCATGATAGTTTTAGAAGATTAAGGAGAGATTAAGAGAGAAGAGTGAGAGATGGAGAGAGTTTCCGTGAGAGTGTGACAAAGAGAATAGAAGGAGAATGAGTTTCCTTACTTGATTTGTTACACATGACAAGATATTTAAAGACATACAAGAATGCATAAACAATGAGAAGATAGTACAAGGAAAAAAATAAACAAAGAGGAAGCAGATCCGCGGATGGCTCGTTCAGCAAGAGGGATAGTGACAGCTCCCAAAGGTCAGCTCCCTCTCTCTTCTCTTAGACACACCCGTGACTCCTCCACTCACTTCTCTTCAACGGATACATGTCGACATTCCCACTCACTAGGAGATCTTTTAATCACTTGACCGAGTTGGTTAACTCATGACTTGCTTCCTTTCCTTGCAAGTCACTCTTAGGTTGTACGGACAGCCTTGTTCTCCAAGTTCCTATCTTCTTGCTTTATTCTTCATGTCAACATTCTTGATGGTATCATCATGGCCCTGCTTCTTCTCCTCAACAGCTTGAGAGCGGTTGGATGTTTCTCCAATGTCACCTGAGTAGTTGGCCCTTCCTTCAGTTCTGAATTTGGCCGGTTTGAGATGTGGGTGAAGGATCCAGCACTTGTCCTTCCCATGACCCTTCTTCTTGCAGTGGTCACACACCCACACCTTCCTATCCTCAGGCTTATAGTATCCTTTGTTGGCTACTCCGGCAGGTTTGTTCTCGGCTCCTTCAGCTTGAAGGGAGGGAAGCTCCTTGTTCCTCAGTATGTGCCTGATTAGATCATCATACCCTGGGTTAAGGGTAAGTAGTAAGGCAAAGACCTTATCCTGTTCTCTCCTCTCATGGAGAACATCTGGGTCGACAGTGGCTGGCCTGAGCATCTCTAGCTCGGCCCATAGGGACCGGAACTTCCCAAAGTGAGCATCAAAGTCTGTGTCCTCTTGACTGAGAGAGTTGATGGCTCCTTTCACTTCATACACCTTGCTTATGTTGGATTTATTAGCATATACCTTCTTAAGAGTGTCCCACAACTCTTTGGAGGTCTCACAAAAGGCATAAGCCTCTTGGAGAGAAGGAGCGAGGCTATTCTGAATGATAGACAACACCATGAGGTCCTCCTGACCTTTCTTCTTCTCCCCAGCATCCGCAATCACCACCTCTTTGCCATTCTCTCCTAGGACAGTCTTCTTGGTGGGGCGGCCTTCTTCAACAATTTCCCAAAGACCTCTGCCTCCGAGAGCTGTTTTGGCAAGTCTTGCCCATGTCAGGTAGTTAGGACCCTTGAGTGTGACTGGTATCATCACCATCTTTGTGTTCTCAGAGGTATCCATCAAGAGAGAAAAGAAAAGAAAAGGTTTCGGATGGTTTTTGCTATTTTTGGCAAATTCTGGAAACAAAGAATCAAGAACAAGATGAACTTTGCCAAAAATAGAATTTAGAACTCAGAGAATTTGCGGAAGAAAGAAAAAGGTTTAGGTCTCAAGAGTAAGGTTGCTCTGATACCATGAAAGAATATGAGATTTGTTTAAGTCATTATGAGAATTATGAAGAAGGTGAAGAGAATCGAGAGAGAGAGAGAGAGAGAGAGAGAGAATCGCATAAGACTAAAGAGAAGAAGAACTCATTTCCTTGATTCATTTGGTTCTGGTTACATGCCTTAAATAGATACAACAATGAATAAACTAATGGCAAGTTGACATAGAAGAAAAGAATAAACAAAGGGGACTGATCAAGGCAAGGTGCGCACAGCAAAGGTGGAAAGCGACAGCACCAAACGGCTCTCTCTCCTTTGAACCACCTTGTCCTCTTCTTCAACGGATCCCTTCTCTTGGCCGACATCATTTAAATATCTTAAGGCAAGTATCACATCCTCCTTGATCACAGATAAGTCTCCTCTTGTCTTGCACGCCAAGTTAGATCACACTTGTACGGACAAGCACACTTTGATCACTCCGGATGCATGTCTTGACTTGATCTCTTCTTCCTCTATGTCATTCATGCTCTCATGTCAACATTTCTCCACCATTTTATGTATCCAAATCAAGCTTCTTACAAAGTGATTCATCCTGGTTTGATTGGAACGACGAAGAACCTGTCCTATTCCCAAACTGGGAAACTGGAATCACCTGATTAGAAAGTGGGATAACTTCTTCATCCCAACTCCTATGAGATTTATTCAACTTCCTGGTGTTTCTCCACCATTTTATGTATCCAAATCAAGCTTCTTACAAAGTGATTCATCCTGGTTTGATTGGAACGACGAAGAAGCGGTCCTATTCCCAAACTGGGAAACTGGAATCATCTGATTAGAAAGTGGGATAACTTCTTCATCCCAACTCCTATGAGATTTATTCAACTTCCTGGTGGTTCTCCAATACTTTATGTATCCAAATCAAGCTTCTTACAAAGTGATTCATCCTGGTTTGATTGGAACGACGGAGAAGCTGTCCTATTCCCAAACTGGGAAACTGGAATCACCTGATTAGAAAGTGGGATAACTTCTTCATCCCAACTCCTATGAGATTTATTCAACTTCCTGGTGTTTCTCCACCATTTTATGTATCAAAATCAAGCTTCTTACAAAGTGACTCATCCTGGTTTGATTGG
Source organism: Brassica juncea (assembly GCA_018703725.1). NCBI lineage: Eukaryota > Viridiplantae > Streptophyta > Magnoliopsida > Brassicales > Brassicaceae > Brassica > Brassica juncea. The sequence continues at coordinate 8,019 of JAATWR010001497.1, read as the reverse complement.
AACGACGAAGAAGCTGTCCTATTCCCAAACTGGGAAACTGGAATCACCTGATTAGAAAGTGGGATAACTTCTTCATTCCAACTCCTATTAGATTTATTTAACTTCCTGGTGTTTCTACAACCCTTTATGTATCCAAATCAAGCTTCTTACAAAGTGATTCATCCTGGTTTGATTGGAACGACGAAGAAGCTGTCCTATTCCCAAACTGGGAAACTGGAATCACCTGATTATAAAGTGGGATAACTTCTTCATTCCAACTCCTATTAGATTTATTCAACTTCCTAGTGTTTCTCCAACCCTTTATGTATCCAAATCAAGCTTTTTACAAAGTGATTCATCCTGGTTTGATTGGAACGACGAAAGAACCTGTCCTATTCCCAAACTGGAAAACTGGAATCACCTGATTAGAAAGTGGGATAACTTCTTCATCCCAACTCCTATGAGATTTATTCAACTTCTTGGTGTTTCTCCACCATTTTATGTATCCAAATCAAGCTTCTTACAAAGTGATTCATCCTGGTTTGATTGGAACGACGAAGAACCTGTCCTATTCCCAAACTGGGAAACTGGAATCACCTGATTAGAAAGTGGGATAACTTCTTCATCCCAACTCCTATGAGATTTATTCAACTTCCTGGTGTTTCCCCACCATTTTATGTATCCAAATCAAGCTTCTTACAAAGTGATTCATCCTTGTTTGATTGGATTGACGAAGAAGCTGTCCTATTCCCAAACTGGGAAACTGGAATCACCAGATTTGAAATTGGGATAACTTCTTCATCCCAACTCCTATGAGATTTATTCAAATTTCTGGTGTTTCTCCACCACTTTATTTATCCAAATCAAGCTTCTTACAAAGTGATTCATCCTGGTTTGATTGGAACGACGAAGAAGCTGTTCTATTCCCAAACTGGGAAACTGGAATCACCTGATTAGAAAGTGGGATAACTTCTTCATCCCAACTCCTATGAGATTTATTCAACTTCCTGGTGTTTCTCCAACCCTTTATGTATCCAAATCAAGCTTCTTACAAAGTGATTCATCCTGGTTTAATTGGAACGACGAAGAAGCTGTTCTATTCCCAAACTGGGAAACTGGAATCACCTGATTAGAAAGTGGGATAACTTCTTCATCCCAACTCCTATGAGATTTATTCAACTTCCTGGTGTTTCTCCAACCCTTTATGTATCCAAATCAAGCTTTTTACAAAATGATTCATCCTGGTTTGATTGGAACGACGAAGAACCTGTCTTATTCCCAAACTGGGAAACTGGAATCACCTGATTAGAAAGTGGGATAACTTCTTCATCCCAACTCCTATGAGATTTATTCAACTTCCTGGTGTTTCTCCAACCCTTAATGTATCCAAATCAAGCTTCTTACAAAGTGATTCATCCTGGTTTGATTGGAACGACGAAGAAGCTGTCCTATTCCCAAACTGGGAAACTGGAATCACCTGATTAGAAGGTGGGATAACTTCTTCATCCCAACTCCTATGAGATTTATTCAACTTCTGGTGTTTCTCCAACCCTTTATGTATCCAAATCAAGCTTCTTACAAAGTGATTCATCCTGGTTTAATTGGAACGACGAAGAAGCTGTCCTATTCCCAAACTGGGAAACTGGAATCACCTGATTAGAAAGTGGGATAACTTCTTCATCCCAACTCCTATGAGATTTATTCAACTTCCTGGTGATTCTCCACCATTTTATGTATCCAAATCAAGCTTCTTACAAAGTGATTCATCCTGGTTTGATTGGAACGACGAAGAAGCTGTCCTATTCCCAAACTGGGAAACTGGAATCACCTGATTAGAAAGTGGGATAACTTCTTCATCCCAACTCCTATGAGATTTATTCAACTTCCTGGTGTTTCTCCAACCCTTTATGTATCCAAATCAAGCTTCTTACAAAGTGATTCATCCTGGTTTGATTGGAACGACGAAGAAGCTGTCCTATTCCCAAACTGGGAAACTGGAATCACCTGATTAGAAAGTGGGATAACTTCTTCGTCCCAACTCCTATGAGATTTATTCAACTTCCTGGTGTTTCTCCACCATTTTATGTATCCAAATCAAGCTTCTTACAAAGTGATTCATCCTGGTTTGATTGGAACGACGAAGAAGCGGTCCTATTCCCAAACTGGGAAACTGGAATCATCTGATTAGAAAGTGGGATAACTTCTTCATCCCAACTCCTATGAGATTTATTCAACTTCCTGGTGGTTCTCCAATACTTTATGTATCCAAATCAAGCTTCTTACAAAGTGATTCATCCTGGTTTGATTGGAACGACGGAGAAGCTGTCCTATTCCCAAACTGGGAAACTGGAATCACCTGATTAGAAAGTGGGATAACTTCTTCATCCCAACTCCTATGAGATTTATTCAACTTCCTGGTGTTTCCTCCACCATTTTATGTATCAAAATCAAGCTTCTTACAAAGTGATTCATCCTGGTTTGATTGGAACGACGAAGAAGCTGTCCTATTCCCAAACTGGGAAACTGGAATCACCTGATTAGAAAGTGGGATAACTTCTTCATTCCCAACTCCTATTAGATTTATTTAACTTCCTGGTGTTTCTACAACCCTTTATGTATCCAAATCAAGCTTCTTACAAAGTGATTCATCCTGGTTTGATTGGAACGACGAAGAAGCTGGCCCTATTCCCAAACTGGGAAACTGGAATCACCTGATTATAAAGTGGGATAACTTCTTCATTCCAACTCCTATTAGATTTATTCAACTTCCTAGTGTTTCTCCAACCCTTTATGTATCCAAATCAAGCTTTTTACAAAGTGATTCATCCTGGTTTGATTGGAACGACGAAGAACCTGTCCTATTCCCAAACTGGAAACTGGAATCACCTGATTAGAAAGTGGGATAACTTCTTCATCCCAACTCCTATGAGATTTATTCAACTTCTTGGTGTTTCTCCACCATTTTATGTATCCAAATCAAGCTGTCTTACAAAGTGATTCATCCTGGTTTGATTGGAACGACGAAGAACCTGTCCTATTCCCAAACTGGGAAAACTGGAATCAACCTGATTAGAAAGTGGGATTAACTTCTTTCATCCCAACTCCTATGAGATTTATTCAACTTCCTGGTGTTTCCCCACCATTTATGTATCCAAATCAAGCTTCTTACAAAGTGATTCAGTCCTTGTTTGATTGGATTGAACGAAGAAGCGTCCTATTCTCCAAACTGGGAAAACTGGAATCACCAGATTTGAAATTGGGATAACTTCTTCATCCCAACTCCTATGAGATTTATTCAAATTTCTGGTGTTTTCTCCCACCACTTTATTTATCCAAATCAAGCTTCTTACAAAGTGATTCATCCTGGTTTGATTGGAACGACGAAGAAGCTGTTCTATTCCCAAACTGGGAAAACTGGAATCACCTGATTAGAAAGTTGGGAATACTTCTTCTTACATCCCAATCTCCTATGAGATTTATTCAACTTCCTGGTGTTTCTCCAACCCTTTATGTATCCAAATCAAGCTTCTTACAAAGTGATTCATCCTGGTTTAATTGGAACGACGAAGAAGCTGTCCTATTCCCAAACTGGGAAACTGGAATCACCTGATTAGAAAGTGGGATAACTTCTTCATCCCAACTCCTATGAGATTTATTCAACTTCCTGGTGTTTCTCCAACCCTTTATGTATCCAAATCAAGATTTTTACAAAATTATTCATCCTGGTTTGATTGGAACGACGAAGAACCTGTCCTATTCCCAAACTGGGAAACTGGAATCACCTGATTAGAAAGTGGGATAACTTCTTCATCCCAACTCCTATGAGATTTATTCAACTTCCTGGTGTTTCTCCACCATTTTATGTATCCAAATCAGGCTTCTTACAAAGTGATTCATCCTGGTTTGAATGGAACGACGAAGAAGCTGTCCTATTCCCAAACTGGGAAACTGGAATCACCTGATTAGAAAGTGGGATAACTTCTTCATCCCAAACTCCTATGAGATTTATTCAACTTCCTGTGTTTCCCCACCATTTATGTATCCAAATCAAGCTTCTTACAAAGTGATCATCCTGGTTTTGATTGGACTGACGAAGAAGCTGTCCTATTCCCAAACTGGGAAACTGGAATCACCTGATTTGAAAGTGGGATAACTTCTTCATCCCAACTCCTATGAGATTTATTCAACTTCCTGGTGTTTCTCCAACCACTTTATGTATCCAAATCAAGCTTCTTACAAAGTGATTCATCCTGGTTTGATTGGAACGACGAAGAAGCTGTTCTCTATTCCCAAACTAGGAAATTGGAATCACCTGATTAGAAAGTGGGATAACTTCTTCTAATCCCAAATCCTATGAGATTTATTCAACTTCCTGGTGTTCTCCAACCCTTTATGTATCCAAATCGAGCTTTTACAAGTGATTCATCCTGGTTTAATTGGAACGACGAAGAAGCTGTCCTTATTTCCCAAACTGGGAAACTGGAATCACCTGATTAGAAAGTGGGATAACTTCTTCATTCCCAACTCCTATGCGATTTATTCAACTTCCTGGTGTTTCTACACACCCTTTTATGTATCCAAATCAAGCTTCTTACAAAGTGATTCATCCTGGTTTGATTGGAACGACGAAGAAGCTGTACATTTTTCCAAACTGGGAAACTGGAATACATCTGATTAGAAAGTGGGATAACTTCTTCATCCCAACTCCTATGAGATTTATTCAACTTCCTCGTGTTTCTCCCACCATTTTATGTATCCAATCAAGCTTCTTACAAAGTGCTTCATCCTGGTTTGATTGGAACGCCGAAGAAGCTGTCCTATTCCCAAACTGGGAAACTGGAATCACCTGATTAGAAAGTGGGATAACTTCTTCATCCCAACTCCTATGAGATTTATTCAACTTCCTGGTTGTTCTCCACCCTTTATGTATCCAAATCAAGCTTCTTACAAAGTGATTCATCCTGGTTTGATTGGAACGACGAAGAAGCTGTCCCTATTCCCAAACTGGAGGCAACTGGAATTAACCCTGATTAGAAAGTGGGATACTTCTTCGTCCCAACTCCTATGAGATTTATTCAATTCCTGGTGTTTCTCCAACCATTTTTATGTATCCAAATCAAGCTTCTTACAAAGTGATTCATCCTGGTTTGATTGGAACGACGAAGAAGCGGTCCTATTCCCAAACTGGGAAACTGGAATCATCTGATTAGAAAGTGGGATAACTTCTTCATCCAACTCCTATGAGATTTATTCAACTTCCTGGTGGTTCTCCAATACTTTATGTATCCAAATCAAGCGTCTTACAAAGTGATTCATCCGGTTTGATTGGAACGACGGAAGAAGCTGTCCTATTCCCAACTGGAGAAACTGGAAAATCACCTGATTAGAAAGTGGGATAACTTCTTCATCCCAACTCCTATGAGATTTATTCAACTTCCTGGTGTTTCTCCACTATTTTATGTATCAAATCAAGCTTCTTACAAAGTGACTCATCCTGTTTGATTGGAACGACGAAGAAAGCTGTCCTATTCCCAAACTGGGAAACTGGAATCACCCTGATTAGAAAGTGGGATAACTTCTTCATTCCAACTCCTATAGATTTATTAACTTCTGGTGTTTCTACAACCCTTTATGTTATCCAAATCAAGCTTCTTACAAAGTGATTCATCCTGGTTTGATTGGAAGACGAAGAAGCTGTCTATTCCCAAACTGGGAAACTGGAAATCACCTGATTAGAAAGTGGGATAACTTCTTCATCAACTCCTATTAGATTTATTCAACTTCCTGGGTTTCTCCACCCTTATGTATCCAAATCAAGCTTTTTACAAAGTGATTCATCCTGGTTTGATTGGAACGACGAAGAACCTGTCCTATTCCCAAACTTGAAACTGGAATCACCTGATTAGAAAGTGGGATAACTTCTTCATCCCCAACTCCTATGAGATTTATTCAACTTCTTGGTGTTTCTCCACCATTGTATGTATCCCAATCAAGCTTCTTACAAAGTGATTTCATCCTGGTTTGATCGGGAACGACGAAGAAAGCTGTCCTATCCCCAACTGGAACTGGAAATCAACCTGATTATAAAGTGGATAACTTTCTTCATCCCACTTCCTATGAGATTTATCAACTTCCTGGTGTTTCCTCCCACCATTTTATGTATCCAAATCAAGCCTTCTTACAAATGTATTCATCTGGTTGATTGGGAATTGACGAAGAAGAAGCGGTCCCTATTCCCGAAACTGGGAAACCTGAATCACCATGATTTAGAAATTGGATTAACTTCTTCATCCCAACTCCTATGAGATTTATTCAACTTTCCTGGTGTTTCTCACCACTTTATTTATCCCAAATCAAGCTTCTTACAAGTGATTTCATCCTGTTCGTTTGATTGGAATCGAGCAGACAGAAGCTGTTCCTATTCCCCAAATGGGAAACTGGAATCACCTGATTAGGAAAGTGGGATAACTTGCTTCATCCCCAACTCCTATGAGAATTTATTCAACTTCCTGGTTGTTTCTCCAATCCCTTTATGTATCCAAATCAAGCTTCTTACAAAGTGATTCATCCTGGTTTAGATTGGAACGACGAAGAAGCTGTCCTATTCCCAAACTGGGAAATGGAATCACCTGATTAGAAAGTGGGATAACTTCTTCATCCCAACTCCTATGAGATTTATTCAACTTCCTGGTTTTCTCCAACCTTTATGTATCCAAATCAAGCTTTCTTACAAAGTGATTCATCCTGGTTGATTGGAACGACGAAGAACCTGTCCTATTCCCAAACTGGGAAAACTGGAATCACTGATTAGAAAGTGGATACTCTCTTCATCCCAAACTCCTATGAGATTCTATTCAACTTCATGGTGTTCTCCACCATTTATGTATCCAAATCAAGCTTCTTACAAAGTGATTCATCCTGGTTTGATTGGAACGACGAAGAAGCTGTCCTATTCCCAAACTGGGAAACTGGAATCACCTGATTAGAAAGGGGATAACTTCTTCATCCAACTCCTATGAGATTTATTCAACTTCCTGGTGTTCTCCACCACTTTATGTATCCAAATCAAGCTTCTTACAAAGTGATTCCATCCTGTTTTGATTGGACGACGAAAGAAGCTGTCTATTCCCAAACTGGGAAACTGGAATCACCTGATTTGAAAGGGATAACTTCTTCATCCCAACTCCTATGAGATTTATTCAACTTCCTGGTGTTTCTCCACACTTTATTATCCAAATCAAGCTTCTTACAAAGTGATTCATCCTGGTTTGATTGGAACGACGAAGAAGTTCCTATTCCCAAAGGGAAACTGGAATCACCTGATTAGAAAGTGGGATACTTCTTCATCCCAACTCCTATGATTTATTCAACTTCCTGGTGTTTCTCCAAACCCTTTATGTATCCAAATCAAGCTTCTTACAAAGTGATTCATCCTGGTTTGATTGGAAACGACGAAGAAGCCTGTCTATTCCAAACTGGGAAACTGGAATCACCTGATTAGAAAGTGGGATAACTTCTTCATCCCAACTCCTATGAGATTTATTCAACTCCTGGTGTTTCTCCACCCTTTTATGATCCAAATCAAGCTTTTACAAATGATTCATCCTGGTTTGATTGGAACGGACGAAGACCTGTCCTATTCCCAAACTGGGAAACTGGAATCACCTGATTAGAAAGTTGGATCACTCCTTCATCCCAACTCCATGAGATTTTTCAACTTCCTGGTGTTTTTCCCCCCAATTTAGTATCCAAATCAAGCTTCTTAAAGTGATTCAATCCTTGTTTGAATTGGGATTGACGAAGAAGCTGCCTATTTCCCAACTGGGAACTGGTAATCACCAGATTTTGAAATTGGGATAACTCTCCCACCCACTCCTATGATATGTTATTCAAATTTCTTTCTGTGTTTTTCTCCACCACTTATTATCCAATCAAGCTTCTTACAAGTGATTCATCCTGGTTTGATTGGAACGACGAAGAAGAATCTGTTCTATTCCCAAACGGGAAACGTGAATCAACCTGATTAGAAAGTGGATAACT
>JAATWR010001496.1:0-13004 GCA_018703725.1 Brassica juncea | reverse complement strand
AGAGGTTTGGAACGTTTGTTGTCTCCATTTCTCTAGTTATTATGATTTTAGAGTGGTTAGTCCACTAATTTAAGCAATATATGGAGTTTTACTAAATTAATTATAAAAAATTAGAATGATGCCCATGAACCATAAAAGAGAGTTTAGAATACATTAATAAAATGTAGAATGTGGTTAGAAATTTTTAAGCAACACCAAAGTATAAGCTTCACTATATAGAGCATTTAACGAAAAATTCAATATTTTCATAGGGGTAAACCTACATATTTTGAGTAAAATTAAAAAAATATGACAATATTGTTTTAGGGCATATTTGCATCCTCCATTGATATATAATGATGGTCAAAGAGGTTTGGAACGTTTGTTGTCTCCATTTCTCTAGTTATTATGATTTTAGAGTGGTTAGTCCACTAATTTAAGCAATATATGGAGTTTTACTAAATTAATTATAAAAAAATTAGAATGATGCCCATGAAATAAAAGAGTTTAGAATACATTAATAAAAATGTAGAATGTGGTTAAAATTTTTAAGCAACACCAAAGAGTATAAGCTTCACTATATAGAGCATTTAACGAAAAATTCAATATTTTCATAGGGGTAAACCTACATATTTTGAGTAAAATTAAAAAATATGACAATATTGTTTTAGGGCATATTTGCATCCTCCATTGATATATAATGATGGTCAAAGAGGTTTGGAACGTTTGTTGTCTCCATTTCTCTAGTTATTTATGATTTTAGAGTGGTTAGTCCACTATTTAAGCATATATGGAGTTTTACTAAATTAATTATAAAAAATTAGAATGATGCCCATGAACCATAAAAGAGAGTTTAGAATACATTAATAAAATGTAGAATGTGGTTAAAATTTTTAAGCAACACCAAAGAGTATAAGCTTCACTATATAGAGCATTTAACGAAAATTCAATATTTTCATAGGGGTAAACCTACATATTTTGAGTAAAATTAAAAAAATATGACAATATTGTTTTAGGCATATTTGCATCCTCCATTGATATATGATGGTCAAAGAGGTTTGGAACGTTTGTTGTCTCCATTTCTCTAGTTATTTATGATTTTAGAGTGGTTAGTCCACTAATTTAAGCAATATATGGAGTTTTACTAATTAATTATAAAAAAATTAGAATGATGCCCATGAACCATAAAGAGAGTTTAGAATACATTAATAAAATGTAGAATGTGGTTAGAAATTTTTAAGCAACACCAAAGAGTATAAGCTTCAATATATAGAGCATTTAACGAAAAATTCAATATTTTCATAGGGGTAAACCTACATATTTTGAGTAAAATTAAAAAAATATGAAAATATTGTTTTAGGGAATATTTGCATCCTCCTTTGATATATAATGATGGTCAAAGAGGTTTGGAACGTTTGTTGTCTCCATTTCTATAGTTATTAATGATTTTAGAGTGGTTAGTCCACTTATTTAAGCAATATATGGAGTTTTACTAAATTAATTATAAAAAAATTAGAAGGATGCCCATGAACCATAAAGAGAGTTTAGAATAGATTAATAAAAATGTAGAATGTGGTTACAAATTTAAAGCAATACCAAAGAGTATAAGCGTCACTATATAGAGCATTTAACGAAAAATTCAATATTTTCATAGGGGAAACCTATATATTTTGAGTAAAATTAAAAAAAATATGACAATATTGTTTTAGGGCATACTTGCATCCTCCTTTGATATATAATGATGGTCAAAGAGGTTTGGAACGTTTGTTGTCTCCATTTCTCTAGTTATTTATGATTTTAGAGTGGTTAGTCCACTAATTTAAGCAATATATGGAGTTTTACTAAATTAATTATAAAAAATTAGAATGATGCCCATGAACCATAAAGAGAGTTTAGAATACATTAATAAAATGTAGAATGTGGTTAAAATTTTTAAGCAACACCAAAGAGTATAAGCTTCACTATATAGAGCATTTAACGAAAAATTCAATATTTTCATAGGGGTAAACCTACATATTTTGAGTAAAATTAAAAAAATATGACAATATTGTTTTAGGGCATATTTGCATCCTCCATTGAATATAATGATGGTCAAAGAGGTTTGGAACGTTTGTTGTCTCCATTTCTCTAGTTATTTAGATTTTAGAGTGGTTAGTCCACTAATTTAAGCAATATATGGAGTTTTACTAAATTAATTATAAAAAAATTAGAATGATGCCCATGAACCATAAAAGAGAGTTTAGAATACATTAATAAAATGTAGAATGTGGTTAAAATTTTTAAGCAACACCAAAGAGTATAAGCTTCACTATATAGAGCATTTAACGAAAAATTCAATATTTTCATAGGGGTAAACCTACATATTTTGAGTAAAATTAAAAAATATGACAATATTGTTTTAGGGCATATTTGCATCCTCCATTGATATAATGATGGTCAAAGAGGTTTGGAACGTTTGTTGTCTCCATTTCTCTAGTTATTTAGATTTTAGAGTGGTTAGTCCACTAATTTAAGCAATATATGGAGTTTTACTAATTAATTATAAAAAAATTAGAATGATGCCCATGAACCATAAAGAGAGTTTAGAATACATTAATAAAATGTAGAATGTGGTTAAAATTTTTAAGCAACACCAAAGAGTATAAGCTTCACTATATAGAGCATTTAACGAAAAATTCAATATTTTCATAGGGGTAAACCTACATATTTTGAGTAAAATTAAAAAAATATGACAATATTGTTTTAGGGCATATTTGCATCCTCCATTGACATATAATGGGTCAAAGAGGTTTGGAACGTTTGTTGTCTCCATTTCTCTAGTTATTAGATTTTAGAGTGGTTAGTCCACTAATTTAAGCAATATATGGAGTTTTACTAAATTAATTATAAAAAATTAGAATGATGCCCATGAACCATAAAAGGAGTTTAGAATACATTAATAAAAATGTAGAATGTGGTTAAAATTTTTAAGCAACACCAAAGAGTATAAGCTTCACTATATAGAGCATTTAACGAAAAATTCAATATTTTCATAGGGGTAAACCTACATATTTTGAGTAAAATTAAAAAAATATGACAATATTGTTTTAGGGCATATTTGCATCCTCCATTGATATATAATGATGGTCAAAGAGGTTTGGAACGTTTGTTGTCTCCATTTCTCTAGTTATAATTATTTTAGAGTGGTTAGTCCACTAATTTAAGCAATATATGGAGTTTTACTAAATTAATTATAAAAAATTAGAATGATGCCCATGAACCATAAAAGAAGTTTAGAATACATTAATAAAATGTAGAATGTGGTTAAATTTTTAAGCAACACCAAAGAGTATAAGCTTCACTATATAGAGCATTTAACGAAAAATTCAATATTTTCATAGGGGTAAACCTACATATTTTGAGTAAAATTAAAAAAATGACAATATTGTTTTAGGGCATATTTGCATCCTCCATTGATATATAATGATGGTCAAAGAGGTTTGGAACGTTTGTTGTCTCCATTTCTCTAGTTATTTATGATTTTAGAGTGGTTAGTCCACTAATTTAAGCAATATATGGAGTTTTACTAAATTAATTATAAAAAATTAGAATGATGCCCATGAACCATAAAAGAGAGTTTAGAATACATTAATAAAAATGTAGAATGTGGTTAGAAATTTTTAAGCAACACCAAAGAGTATAAGCTTCACTATATAGAGCATTTAACGAAAAATTCAATATTTTCATAGGGGTAAACCTACATATTTTGAGTAAAATTAAAAAAATATGACAATATTGTTTTAGGGCATATTTGCATCCTCCATTGATATATAATGATGGTCAAAGAGGTTTGGAACGTTTGTTGTCTCCATTTCTCTAGTTATTATACGAATTGTAGAGTTGGTTAGTCCACTGATTAAAAAGCAGTATATGGAGTTTTACTACTGAAGTAATTATAAAAACAAATTAGAATGGATGCTCATGAACCATAAAAGAGAGTTTAGAATACATTAATAAAAATTGTAGAATTGTGGATTAGCAAGTTTTTAAGCAACATCAAAGAGTATAAGTGGCACTATAGTAGAGCATTAACGAAAAATTCAATTATTTTCATAGGGGTAAACCTACATATTTGTAGTAAAATTACAAAAAAATATGACAATATTGTTTTCCAGGGGCATATGATTCATCCTCCAATGATATATAATGATTACCCAAAGACAAAAAAAGGGAAGGTTTGGCAAGGTTTGTTGTCTTCCATTTCTCTAGTTATTTATGAGTTTCAGAGTGGGTTAGTCCCACTGAATTTAAAGAAGCAATATTATGGAGTTTGAATGAAGTAATTATTAAAAAAAATTAGAATGATGTCCAGTGAACCAAAAAGAGAGTTTAGAATACATTATAACAAATGTTAGAATGTGGTTAGAAATTTTTAAGCAACACCAAAGAGTATAAGCTTCACTATATAGAGCATTTAACGAAAAATTCATATTTTCATAGGGGTAAACCTACATATTTTGAGTAAAATTAAAAAAATATGACAATATTGTTTAGGGCATATTTGCATCCTTCATGATATATAATGATGGTCCAAAGAGGTTTGGAACGTTTGTTGTCTCCATTCTCTAGTTATTTATGATTTCAGAGTGGTTAGTCCACTATTTAAGCAATATATGGATTTTTACTGAAATTAATTTAACAAAAAATTAGAATGATGTCCATGAACCATAAAAGAGATTTAGAATACATTATAAAAATGTAGAATGTGGGTTAGCAAATTTTTAAGCAACACCAAAGAGTATAAGCTTCACTATATAGAGCATTTAACGAAAAAATTCAATATTTTCATAGGGGTAAACTACATATTTTGAGTAAAATTAAAAAAAATATGACAATATTGTTTTAGTGGCATATTTGCATCCTCCATTGATATATAATGATGGGTCAAAGAGGTTTGGAAAGGTTTGTTGTCTACATTTTCTCTAGGTTATTAATTAATTTTAGAGTGTTTAGGTCCCATCAATTTAATCAATATATGGAGTTTTTACTTAAATTAGTTTTATAAAAAAAAATAGAATGATGCCCATGAACCATAAGAAGAGAGTTGAGAATACATTAAATAAAAACCTTTAACGTGGTTCGAAATTTTTAAAGCAACACCAAAGAGTATAGCTTCACTATATAGAGCATTTGATACAGACAAATTCAAATATTTTTCATAGGGTAAACCTACATCTTTTGAGTAAAATTAAAAAAATATGACATATTATTTTCAGGGCAATATTCTGCATCCTCTCTCATGATATATAATGATGGTACCACGAGGTTTGGCACAGGTTTAGTTGTCTCCATTTCCTCTAGTTTATTAATGATGTTTCACAGAGTGGTTTCGTCCACTAAATTTAAAGCAATTATAGCGAGTTTTACTACAATTAATTATAAAATACTTAGAATGATGCCCATGAACCATACAAGAGAGTTTAGAATACATTAATAAAAATGTAGAATGTGGTTTAACATTTTTAAGCAACACCAAAGAGTATAAGCTTCACTATATAGAGCATTTAACGAAAAATTCAATATTTTCATAGGGGTAACCTACATATTTTGAGTAAAATTAAAAAAATATGACATATTGTTTTAGTGCATATTTGCATCCTCCATTGACATATAATGATGGTCAAAGAGGTTTGGAAAGTTTGTTGTCTCCATTTCTCTAGTTATTTATGATTTTAGAGTGGTTAGTCCACTGATTTAAGCAATATATGGAGTTTACTGAATTAATTATAAAAAATTAGAATGATGCCCATGAACCATAAAAGAGAGTTTAGAATACATTAATAAAATGTAGAATGTGGTTAGAAATTTTTAAGCAACACCAAAGAGTATAAGCTTCACTATATAGAGCATTTAACGAAAAATTCAATATTTTCATAGGGGTAAACCTACATATTTTGAGTAAAATTAAAAAAATATGACAATATTGTTTAGGGCATATTTGCATCCTCCATTGATATATATGATGGCCAAAGAGGTTTGGAACGTTTGTTGTCTCCATTTCTCTAGTTATTATGATTTTAGAGTGGTTAGTCCACTGATTAAAGCAATTATATGGAGTTTTACTGAATTAATTATAAACAAATTAGAATGATGCCCATGAACCATAAAAGAGAGTTTAGAATACATTAATGAAAAATGTAGAATGAGTGGTTAAAATTTTTAAGCAACACCAAAGAGTATAAGCTTCACTATATAGAGCATTTAACGAAAAATTCAATATTTTCATAGGGGTAAACCTACATATTTTGAGTAAAATTAAAAAAATATGACAATATTGTTTTAGGGCATATTTGCATCCTCCATTGAATATAATGATGGTCAAAGAGGTTTGGAACGTTTGTTGTCTCCATTTCTCTAGTTATTATGATTTTAGAGTGGTTAGTCCACTAATTTAAGCAATATATGGAGTTTTACTAAATTAATTATAAAAAATTAGAATGATGCCCATGAACCAGAAAAGAGAGTTTAGAATACATTATAAAAATGTAGAATGTGGTTAGAAATTTTTAAGCAACACCAAAGAGAATAAGCTTCACTATATAGAGCATTTAACGAAAAATTCAATATTTTCATAGGGGTAAACCTACATATTTTGAGTAAAATTAAAAAATATGACAATATTGTTTTAGTGCATATTTTCATCCTTCATTGACATATAATGATGGTCAAAGAGGTTTGGAACGTTTGTTGTCTCCATTTCTCTAGTTATTTATGATTTTAGAGTTGTTAGTCCACTGATTTAAGCAATATATGGAGTTTTACTAAATTAATTATAAAAAATTAGAATGATGCCCATGAACCATAAAAGAGAGTTTAGAATACATTAATAAAAATGTAGAATGTGGTTAGAAATTTTTAAGCAACATCAAAGAGTATAAGCTTCACTATATAGAGCATTTAACGAAAAATTCAATATTTTCATAGGGGTAAACCTACATATTTTGAGTAAAATTAAAAAAATATGACAATATTGTTTCAGGGCATATTTGCATCCTCCATGATATATAATGATAACCCAAAGAGGTTTGGAAGGTTTGTTGTCTCCATTTCTCTAGTTATTTATGATTTCAGAGTGGTTAGTCCACTAATTTAAGCAATATATGGAGTTTTACTGAATTAATTATTAAAAAAAATTAGAATGATGTCCATGAACCATAAAAGAGAGTTTAGAATACATTAATAAAAATGTAGAATGTGGTTACAAATTTTTAAGCAACACCAAAGAGTATAAGCTTCACTATATAGAGCATTTAACAAAAAATTCAATATTTTCATAGGGGTAAACCTACATATTTTGAGTAAAATTAAAAAAATATGACAATATTGTTTCAGGGCATATTTTGCATCCTCCATTGACATATATATGATGTCCAAAGAGGGTTTGGAAGGTTTGTTGTCTCTATTTCTCTAGTTATTTATGATTTCAGAGTGGTTAGTCCACTATTTAAGCAATATATGGAGTTTTACTGAATAAATTATAAACAAAAATTAGAATGATGCCCATGAACCATAAAAGAGAGTTTAGAATACAGTAATAAAAATGTAGAATGTGGTTACAAGTTTTTAAGCAACACCAAAGAGTATAAGCTTCACTATATAGAGCATTTAACGAAAAATTCAATATTTTCATAGGGGTAAACCTACATATTTTGAGTAAAATTAAAAAAATATGACAATATTTTTTTAGGGCATATTTGCATCCTCCATTGATATATAATGATGGCCAAAGAGGTTTGGAACGTTTGTTGTCTCCATTTCTCTAGTTATTAATGATTTTAGAGTGGTTAGTCCACTGATTAAAGCATTATATGGAGTTTTGCTGAATTAATTATAAAAAATTAGAATGATGCTCATGAACCATAAAAGAGAGTTTATAATACATTAATAAAAATGTAGAATGTGATTAGAAATTTTTAAGCAACACCAAAGAGTATAAGTTTCACTATGTAGAGCATTTAACGAAAAATTCAATATTTTCATAGGGGTAAACCTACATATTTTGAGTAAAATTGAAAAAAATATGACAATATTGTTTCAGGGCATATTTGCATCCTCCAATGATATATAATGATACCCAAAGAGGTTTGGAAGGTTTGTTGTCTTCATTTCTCTAGTTATTTATGATTTCAGAGTGGTTAGTCCACTGATTTAAGCAATATATGGAGTTTTACTGAATTAATTATAAAAAAATTAGAATGATGCCCATGAACCAGAAAAGAGAGTTTAGAATACATTATAAAAATGTAGAATGTGGTTAGAAATTTTTAAGCAACACCAAAGAGAATAAGCTTCACTATATAGAGCATTTAACGAAAAATTCAATATTTTCATAGGGGTAAACCTACATATTTTGAGTAAAATTAAAAAAATATGACAATATTGTTTTAGTGCATATTTTCATCCTTCATTGACATATAATGATGGTCAAAGAGGTTTGGAACGTTTGTTGTCTCCATTTCTCTAGTTATTTATAATTTTAGAGTTGTTAGTCCACGATTTAACAATATATGGAGTTTTACTAAATTATTATAAACAATTAGAATGATGCCCATGAACCATAAAAGAGAGTTTAGAATACATTAATAAAAATGTAGAATGTGGTTAGAAGTTTTTAAGCAACATCAAAGAGTATAAGCTTCACTATATAGAGCATTTAACGAAAAATTCAATATTTTCATAGGGGTAAACCTACATATTTTGAGTAAAATTAAAAAAATATGACAATATTGTTTCAGGGCATATTTGCATCCTCCAATGATATATAATGATACCCAAAGAGGTTTGGAAGGTTTGTTGTCTCCATTTCTCTAGTTATTTATGATTTCAGAGTGGTTAGTCCACTAATTTAAGCAATATATGGAGTTTTACTGAATTAATTATTAAAAAAAATTAGAATGATGTCCTTGAACCATAAAAGAGAGTTTAGAATACATTAATAAAAATGTAGAATGTGGTTACAAATTTTTAAGCAACACCAAAGAGTATAAGCTTCACTATATAGAGCATTTAACGAAAAATTCAATATTTTCATAGGGGTAAACCTACATATTTTGAGTAAAATTAAAAAAATATGACAATATTGTTTTAGTGCATATTTTCATCCTCCATTGACATATAATGATGGTCAAAGAGGTTTGGAACGTTTGTTGTCTCCATTTCTCTAGTTATTTATGATTTTAGAGTTGTTAGTCCACTGATTTAAGCAATATATGGAGTTTTACTGAATTAATTATAAAAAATAAATTAGAATGATGCCCATGAACTATAAAAAGAGAGTTTAGAATACATTAATAAAAATGTAGAAATTGGTTAGAAATTTTTTAAGCAACATCAAAGAGGTATAAACTTCACTATATAGATGCATTTAAACGAAAAATTCAATATTTTAATAGGGGTAAACTCAATATTTTGAGTAAAATTAAAAAAATATGACAATATTGTTTCAGGGGCATATTTGCATCCTCCAATGATATATAATGATACCCAAAGAGGTTTGGACGGTTTGTTGTCTCCATTTCTCATAGTTATTTATGATTTTCAGAGTGGTTAGTCCACTAATTTAAGCAATATATGGAGTTTTACTGAATTAATTTATTAAAAAAAATTAGAATGATGTCCATGAACCATAAAAGAGAGTTTAGAATACATTAATAAAAATGTAGAATGTGGTTACAAATTTTTAAGAAACACCAAGAGTATAAGCTTCACTAATATAGAGCATTTAACGAAAAAATTCAATATTTTCATAGGGGTAAACTACATATTTTGAGTAAAATTAAAAAATACGACAATATTTTTAAGTGCATATTTGCATCCTCCATTGACATATATGATGGTCAAAGAGGTTTGGAATGTTTGTTGTCTCCATTTCTCTAGTTATTTAGATTTTAGAGTGGTTAGTCCACTAATTTAAGCAATATATGGAGTTTTACTAAATTAATTATAAAAAAATTAGAATGATGCCCATGAACCATAAAAGAGAGTTTAGAATACATTAATAAAATGTAGAATGTGGTTAAAATTTTTAAGCAACACCAAAGTATAAGCTTCACTATATAGAGCATTTAACGAAAAATTCAATATTTTCATAGGGGTAAACCTACATATTTTGAGTAAAATTAAAAAATATGACAATATTGTTTTAGGGCATATTTGCATCCTCCATTGATATATAATGATGGTCAAAGAGGTTTGGAACGTTTGTTGTCTCCATTTCTCTAGTTATTATGATTTTAGAGTGGTTAGTCCACTAATTTAAGCAATATATGGAGTTTTACTAAATTAATTATAAAAAAATTAGAATGATGCCCATGAACCATAAAAGAGTTTAGAATACATTAATAAAATGTAGAATGTGGTTAAAATTTTTAAGCAACACCAAAGAGTATAAGCTTCACTATATAGAGCATTTAACGAAAAATTCAATATTTTCATAGGGGTAAACCTACATATTTTGAGTAAAATTAAAAAAATATGACAATATTTTTTAGGGCATATTTGCATCCTCCATTGATATATAATGATGGCCAAAGAGGTTTGGAACGTTTGTTGTCTCCATTTCTCTAGTTATTAATGATTTTAGAGTGGTTAGTCCACTGATTAAAGCATTATATGGAGTTTTACTGAATTAATTATAAAAAATTAGAATGATGCTCATGAACCATAAAAGAGAGTTTATAATACATTAATAAAAATGTAGAATGTGATTAGAAATTTTTAAGCAACACCAAAGAGTATAAGTTTCACTATGTAGAGCATTTAACGAAAAATTCAATATTTTCATAGGGGTAAACCTACATATTTTGAGTAAAATTGAAAAAAATATGACAATATTGTTTCAGGGCATATTTGCATCCTCCAATGATATATAATGATCCCAAAGAGGTTTGGAAGTTTGTTGTCTTCATTTCTCTAGTTATTTATGATTTAAGAGTGGTTAGTCCACTAATTTAAGCAATATATGGAGTTTTACTAAATTAATTATAAAAAATTAGAATGATGCCCATGAACCATAAAGAGAGTTTAGAATACATTAATAAAATGTAGAATGTGGTTAAAATTTTTAAGCAACACCAAAGAGTATAAGCTTCACTATATAGAGCATTTAACGAAAAATTCAATATTTTCATAGGGGTAAACCTACATATTTTGAGTAAAATTAAAAAAATATGACAATATTGTTTTAGGGCATATTTGCATCCTCCATTGATATATAATGATGGTCAAAGAGGTTTGGAACGTTTGTTGTCTCCATTTCTCTAGTTATTTATGAATTTTAGAGTGGTTAGTCCACTGATTTAAGCATATATGGAGTTTTACTAAATTAATTATAAAAAATTAGAATGATGCCCATGAACCATAAAGAGAGTTTAGAATACATTAATAAAATGTAGAATGTGGTTAAAATTTTTAAGCAACACCAAAGAGTATAAGCTTCACTATATAGAGCATTTAACGAAAAATTCAATATTTTCATAGGGGTAAACCTACATATTTTGAGTAAAATTAAAAAATATGACAATATTGTTTTAGGGCATATTTGCATCCTCCATTGATATAATGATGGTCAAAGAGGTTTGGAACGTTTGTTGTCTCCATTTCTCTAGTTATTTATGATTTCAGAGTGGTTAGTCCACTAATTTAAGCATATATGGAGTTTTACTGAATTAATTATTAAAAAAAATTAGAATGATGTCCTTGAACCATAAAAGAGAGTTTAGAATACATTAATAAAAATGTAGAATGTGGTTAAAATTTTTAAGCAACACCAAAGAGTATAACTCTATATAGAGCATTTAACGAAAAATCAATATTTTCATAGGGGTAAACCTACATATTTTGAGTAAAATTAAAAAAATATGACAATATTGTTTTAGTGCATATTTGCATCCTCCATTGACATATAATGATGGTCAAAGAGGTTTGGAACGTTTGTTGTCTCCATTTCTCTAGTTATTTGATTTTAGAGTGGTTAGTCCACTAATTTAAGCAATATATGGAGTTTTACTAATTAATTATAAAAAATTAGAATGATGCCATGAACCATAAAAGAGAGTTTAGAATACATTAATAAAATGTAGAATGTGGTTAAAATTTTTAAGCAACACCAAAGAGTATAAGCTTCACTATATAGAGCATTTAACGAAAAATCAATATTTTCATAGGGGTAAACCTACATATTTTGAGTAAAATTAAAAAATATGACAATATTGTTTTAGGGCATATTTGCATCCTCCATTGATATATAATGATGGTCAAAGAGGTTTGGAACGTTTGTTGTCTCCATTTCTCTAGTTATTAGATTTTAGAGTGGTTAGTCCACTAATTTAAGCAATATATGGAGTTTTACTAAATTAATTATAAAAAAATTAGAATGATGCCCATGAACCATAAAAGAGAGTTTAGAATACATTAATAAAAATGTAGAATGTGGTTAAAATTTTTAAGCAACACCAAAGAGTATAAGCTTCACTATATAGAGCATTTAACGAAAAATCAATATTTTCATAGGGGTAAACCTACATATTTTGAGTAAAATTAAAAAAATGACAATATTGTTTTAGGGCATATTTGCATCCTCCATTGATATAATGATGGTCAAAGAGGTTTGGAACGTTTGTTGTCTCCATTTCTCTAGTTATTTATGATTTTAGAGTGGTTAGTCCACTAATTTAAGCAATATATGGAGTTTTACTAAATTAATTATAAAAAATTAGAATGATGCCATGAACCATAAAAGAGAGTTTAGAATACATTAATAAAATGTAGAATGTGGTTAAAATTTTTAAGCAACACCAAAGAGTATAAGCTTCACTATATAGAGCATTTAACGAAAAATTCAATATTTTCATAGGGGTAAACCTACATATTTTGAGTAAAATTAAAAAAATTGACAATATTTTTTAGGGCATATTTGCATCCTCCATTGATATATAATGATGGTCAAAGAGGTTTGGAACGTTTGTTGTCTCCATTTCTCTTGTTAT
>JAATWR010001495.1:0-47438 GCA_018703725.1 Brassica juncea | reverse complement strand
TTTGATTGAAGTTTGGGGGGGGGATGATTACTGATGCTGTTTACCTTTTGACTTCATCTAAAATGTTTTCAAAATGGTTTTTATTGAGTCAAGAAAGGGATAATGATATTTTAAAAATTTTCACTTTTTATCTAACCAATCTTTTAGGCACCAATCTTAGATTTGTTGATGCATAATGTACTATAGATGCTAAAGTTGATCACCTATCAGCTATGACAACACTTTCTGTGGGAACCAAAATTCACACTGAACCGAGCCTTCCCTGAAGGTCCCGGTTATCTGCTGGGCCACACACGACACAATCAGCACGACAAAAAGATAAAGAAAACGGAATGAAAATCGTAAGAAAAAAGATGGAGCAAAAGATCTTATTTCCGAATTCGCGTTTGAGCGTGAACAACAGGTAAGAGCCTTGTCTACAAGAGCTGTCGGCAAGTTCGCTAGTCTAGCAACCTAAGTTCTAACCTAGTTGAGTCGCAGCTCGCTAGTAAAAACGGAAAAAAGTGCCTAAGTTGCTCTAAGTGCTATGTTTCTCTCAAAAAGTTCTCTCTAGTTCTCCCTCTGCTCCTCGCCCCAAGCTCTCCTTATATACTCCTCTTTAAGACGGTCTATTCTTCCTTTGGGCCGAATCTATCGCGAATCGGGCTTCTTTCCATTTCTGTCGGTCTTCATGTTTATCAGGAAACTTGACATTTATCTTCGGGAAACTTGACATTTATCTCTTTATGTTAAGATAAACATGGGGCGTCATGTCCATCTCGACTTGGTTTCCTGGAAAATTGTAAGTGGGCCGTTTCGGTCGCGTTCGGGCCTTCTGGGGCCGTTTCGGTCGCGTTCGGGCCTTCTGGGGCCGTTGTTTCGACCGTGGACGTTTTACGATTTTTCCAAAAAACCAGCCTGTCATGATACTTGTTTTGCCGAAGGAACCTCAACTCACCGTATAGTCTAGATGACTGGTGTTTTTAGAATAACCGTGATCGTTTTATATGATGAATTGAGATCCATTGCTCGTTTCGGGTTGGCCGAAGGGGCGTTCCGATCTTTTCGCAGTTTGAACTCGGCTAGGTAGCAGAGTCTCGACTGTTTCTGATTACCCCAGGTTACTGCGGTTCCGGTTGGAGTCGGAAATTTGATGCCGAGGTGATATGTGGACGGTACTGCCTTCATGGAGTTGATCCAAGGGGTTCCCATGATGGCATTGTAGATGGCCGGGTTATCGACTACTGCAAACTCGACGATCTTTGTGACTTCCTTAGCCATGACTGGGAGCTTAATGCTCCGAGGGTCATGGAGGTGACGCCCGAAAACCCAGTCAAAGGTTTGGCTCAGGGACGACTTCCCCAAGTGGGATCTTCATCCTATAGAGGGTGTCTCGGAAGATGACGTTGACCATACTTCCTGTATCGACAATGATGCGGCCAACTTCGAGATCCTGGATAACCAGGTCGATGACTAGAGGATCGTAATGAGGTTTGTCGATTCCGACAGTTTCTTGTTCCTCGAAAACGATTGTGTGGTTGGGAATATCGCTATCCGGAAGCCAGTTGGAACTCGTCTCGGCTTTTCGCCCGTAGGCTTTGATTGATGAGACCGAGTCTTGGTAGAACTGCGACCCTCCGATGATCATATTCACCCTCTGACGGCTGCTGTTGTTCCCTTGGTCGTCCTGTCTCCTTCCGCGCTTCTCACCTGACTGACTTTCAGGCGCGTGGTCCGCAGAGACAGTCTTGTTGGTTTTTGGGCGGTCGGACTCCAGGAGCAGGTCCTTTATACCTTTGACCTTCGATAGTTCGCCGGCGAGGAGCTTTGCGGCGAGCCTGGCGCCGAGAATCTTGCAGTTCGCGGTGGAGTGACCTCTGGTTTCGTGGAACTCGCAGTAGGAATTATCCTTGTACTGGTTCCTGGTCCAGGTGTTTCCAGAGGTTTTGCCTTGCTCCGAGTTGATGGCGTAGTTATGCTCGCCTTGGGCGTCTTCCCCTTCGTGATGGACGTACTTGTCGTTACGAGAGGGTTTCTTCTTTGAGGACGTTTCCTGCGGCCCATGCTTTAGCGATAGGACTCTCATCTCTTCTTCCATGACGATGAAGTCCGTTGCCTTGTGGAGGGTATCCTGGATCGTCCGTGGTTTCTCCAGCAATATCCACTTTCGGAACTTTGACTTGTACCAGAGAGTTTTTCTCAGGGCGTCGATTGCGACTTTGTCGCTGATACCCGTCACTCTGGCCATCACTAGCTTGAACCTTCTCATGAAGTCGCGAAGTGATTCGTCTTCCTTTTGAGCCAGACTCCATAAGTCCACGTCAGAAGTTTCTCTATCCATGAACATGGAGTACTGTTTGAGAAACGCCGATGCTAGTTGGCGGAAACTTCCGATGGAGTTTCTTTTGAGCCGAGAGAACCATTCGAGCGCGGCGCCATTGAGATTCTCGACAAAGAGAAGGCAGTGACCGGTGTCTCATTCACGCTCCGGGAGTTTGCATCTTCCCATCGAGATCTGGAAGGACTGTAAGTGTGCCTTCGGATCTGTGGTTCCGTCGCAAACGGGAATCCTGATCTTCCCAGGGTCTGAGATGCGTGTCTCTGTGATCCTAGCGGTGAACGGCATTTTTTCGTGCTTCCTCGAGAAGTCTATCGATCTCGGGAGCGGTACTAGTTTCCTGGTGAATTTGTGATTTCACCGCTTTTATCTCGGCTACTGTTTTTGCGAGAGACTCGCGGAGATCGTGGATCTCGTTATCTCTACCTGTGTTTTTCCGAGCTTGTCGGCGCTGGTTACGATGGATCCGAGTTTGATCCTCCGCCAGTTCTTCCTGTTCCATCCAGTAGAGGTCTTCTTCCTCTTCTTCATGAATTTTTCGAAGGAGACCGTCTGTCGGGTAGACTTCGGGTCCTTCTAGGATGAACGTCAGCGCTACCGTCCGAATGATCGGATTGGTCGCTAATGTCCAAGTCAATCCGCTCGACGTTGTTTTCTTCGTTGTCCCCAGCGGGAGGTGGAAGATTCTCCGTGGTCGGTTGCGCACCCGGTTGGAGAGGTTCGTCAGGTTTTTGGCCAGGAGAAGTCTTGTCCGCGCGTGCAGCTCGATCGCCTGGAGTCTCGAAGTCAAGTCTTCTGCCGCTGCGGGCTCTTGTGATCCCTCGTGGGACCTTGCTCTTGGCCTTCGCAGTTAAGGTTTCCACCTGTTTTGCGAGAGAGGCCACGAGTTTTCCTTGTTCGTCCGCCTATTTCTGAGCGGAGGCGAACGTCTCTTTCATCTGGTCGAGTATCGTGGTGTCAGTGGTGACCGTTGATACGTTTCCAGCTGGAGTATTGGTCGCGTTGGCATCGACAGGAGCTCCGTCGTGCGTTTGCGGGTTGTCAGTGTTGGTCGCCATATCAGACCGAGCGTGTGTGGTTGCGAGTGAGATAGATCCGTACCCCCCCCCCCTCCTTCTAGCGCAAACTGTGGGAACCGAAATTCACACTGTCAAATTTTGTTGATTTGGAGGAAAGCCAAGTGAACCTAGCCTTCCCTGAAGGTCCCGGTTATCTGCTGGGCCACACATGACACAATCAGCACGACAAAAAGATAAAGAAAACGGAATGAAAATCGTAAGAAAAAAGATGGAGCAAAAGATCTTATTTCTGAATTCGCGTTTGAGCGTGAACAACAGGTAAGAGCCTTGGCTACAAGAGCTGTTGGCAAGTTTGCTAGTCTAGCAACCTAAGTTCTAACCTAGTTGAGTCGCAGCTCGCTAGTAAAAATGGAAAAAGTGCCTAAGTTGCTCTAAGTGCTATGTTTCTCTCAAAAAGTTCTCTCTAGTTCTCCCTCTGCTCCTCGCCCCAAGCTCTCCTTATATACTCATTTTTAAGACGGTCTATTCTTCCTTTGGGCCAATTCTATCGCGAATCGGGCTTCTTTCCATTTCCGTCGGTCTTCATGTTTATCAGGAAACTTGACATTTATCTTCGGGAAACTTGACATTTATCTCTTTATGTTAAGATAAACATGGGGCGTCATGTCCATCTCGACTTGGTTTCCTGGAAAATTGTAAGTGGGCCGTTTCGGTCGCGTTCGGGACTTCTGGGGCCGTTTCGGTCGCGTTCGGGCCTTCTGGGGCTGTTGTTTCGACCGTAGACGTTTTACGATTTTTCCGAAAAACCAGCCTATCATGATACTTTTTTTGCCGAAGGAACCTCAACTCACCATATAGTCTAGATGACTGGTGTTTTTAGAATAACCGTGATCGTTTTATACGATGAATCGAGATCCATTCGTCAACCGAACCTTTGGTGGTCTCCCGAAGCTTTCCCGATTTATTTCGACCAAGACGAAACGGGGTTCTTGGGTTTCTTGTCTCCAAGGAGTTGAGCGGTGAGTCTTCGAGCAAGGATACAAAATGCATAGTTGGACTAGGTTGTTGAGGCGGTCTTGCGGGAAGAAGATCGCACTTGTCGAGTGGTCCGTACGCGGGCGCCCGGGACTTGGACATGGATGCTGGCGCCGGCGCCCGTTACCAGCACGGGCGAGCTGGCGCCCAGTGCCCGTTACCAGCACGAGCGAGCTGGCGCCCGGCGCCCGTGATCAGCACGAGCGAGCTGGCGCCCAGCGCCCGTGACCAGCACGAGCGAGCTGGCGCCCGGCGCCCGTGACCAGCACGAGCGAGCTGGCGCCCGTGACCAGCACGAGCGAGCTGGCGCCCGGCGCTGATGTCTTGCATATTTTCTCTATTTTAGATTTCCATTTTGTTCCTTTTATCCCTTCTAGATTAAGCATTAGGCATATTTAGGTTCATTTTGCATTCATAAGTTTTTATCAGGTCTTGGAAGTGCACTTTGGAGAATTTTAAGGTGTTTGGGGGTACTTTGTTACAAAAAGGAGGGGTGAAAGATGGGCATGGACGATGGTCATAAAGAAGTCTTTCTGTGCTAAGATTTGGTGGTAACATAGAATTTTGAGTTAGCTTTCCATTGGGAGTGGTTTCAAACCATTTGAAGCCATATCGGAGGAGTTATGACTGTTTGAGTGAAGGCATGTCAGTACACCCGGGCCAGCACGCTCGGCCTGACCAACCCGCACGGACGAGAGGATGAATGCCAGACGGTGCCGCACCCGGACAGACGTACGCGACCTCGATGACCCGCACGTACTGACCACGGGAACGGACAGCGTACGCGGATTTCGATCTTGAGACTTTCCTTGCACCCCTTCCTCTACCCCTTCTTGACCCAAATGCACCACAAACCGAGAAGCAAGCCCTCCGTAGCTTGAGGAACCCCTACATCGCCCCATCCGCGTCCGGAAACAAGTCACCAAGCCTAAGCACCACTGCTGATGAAGATGATTCTGAGGGTGAGGCATCAGCCTCATCCAACGCTCCATGAGGTACTCCACTTCCTGATCATTGTATATACCATTCATCTTTGAATTTACATTTCTTTTATTTTTTTTTCGGCTCTTCTCTACATTTAACTAACACAGAGACTGTGTGAATTAAGTGTGGGGGAGGGGGGAGGTGTCAAGTTGCTAATAGTCTTGTGTTTTATGACATTTGCATGCACTTGTAGATAGTTATTGCATAGAAGAAAAAAACAAAAAAATTTGAAAAGCACAAAAAGAATCATGTAGTTGCATTAGGATTGAGTCTAGATCATTCACTTGCATAATAAAAAAAAAATCATCATATAGGTTGCATCATGCATAAGGGGACAAGGATGATAGTTGCCTTGTAAAGATGCTCATGCTAAGTTCTTAAAGTGATGACCTTCATAATCATAGCAAGTAGCTTGAGCAAATCTTAGGATAGCTTGTAAGCTTTGTGCCTTGAAATCTCTTCCTAAAGCTTATTTGATTGATTGATGCTCTTCTTTGAAGCTTGCTCCTGTCATATTTAGACTCGAAGTCTCTTGCTCATGGTCCTTTGTGTACTAAGTCATGGATAGAACACTTGAGTTGTCCCTCCCATTCTTTGCCTATCTTTTTGGACAAACTCAAGTAGCACTCCACACCCTAAAGCCCTTACCTCCTTTCAAGCCTTCATTATTTGTTGAGTGAGGCCTTCTTTGGAAAGCTTTACATGTGCATAATGTTGAGAGTATTGGGAACGACAATGCTTGGTCTCCATTTTAGCTAGATTAGACACTCATAATGTCTAGCTTCTAGGATGGGGGTGAGTGTTGTATGGTGTGATCTTGGGAAAGTGAAAGGTTTATGAAAAGGTTGACTCATGAGACTCTAAGGTTTTAAGTGGCTAAGTCTATGAGGGATAAGAGAAATAAAAGATTGTAAACTCTAAGTTAGAAAATAAGTCTTGGCCCCCATATATATAAAAAAAAAAGAGAAAACAAGAGAAAAAGAATAATGGAAAGGGGGCTAGCAATGTTTAGAAAGAGCTTAAAAGAGTTTAAAATGTGAAAAATCCCTTGTTGGCTTCATTAAGAAAGAGTTTCAATTGAGAAAATATCTTGAGTATTTGGGGGGAAATCTTTGGGTGAGAGATGTGAGTGGTGTTTTGGCATTGGGAATGAGGATGTAACTTATGTATTTAGGGAAAGGGTAGAACAATGGAGATTGAGCATTGTATGCATGAGTTGATCCCTTTCTTAGATATATTATGTGCAATGTCAAGGCTACTTGTTTTGAGAGTGAACCACCCTTTGAAAGATCCCTTTGAACCTCTTGTTGCACTTACATAAAGCCTTTTTCCACCAAACCAAATGACTTGGACCATCTGACCATTTGCAAGATTTCTATTGAGTTTGCTTAATGATTGTAAGAGAGCAAGTGGATTTGTGGATTGTGGATTCATGATGAGTAAGTTAGGGATTAAAAGAGTTGAGATAGGCCTTGGGAAGTTAGAGTTGGACTGAGTGTTTGCTCTAGCTAGTTGGTATGATTATGCAAGGTTATCAAGTTGAGAACTAAGAAGAGCATTCTTTTGGCTATGAGTCCCCTCCTTCAAACCTCTCCTCCTTAGTCCTTGCAAGTTTACTTGTGGACAAGTAAAGGACTAGTGTGGGGGAGTTGATGTCTTGCATATTTTCTCTATTTTAGCTTTCCATTTTGTGCATTTTATCCCTTCTAGATTAAGCATTAGGCATATTTAGGTTCATTTTGCATTCATAAGTCTTTATCAGGTCTTGGAAGTGCACTTTGGAGAATTTTAAGGTGTTTGGGGGTACTTTGTTACAAAAAGGAGGGGTGAAAGATGGGCATGGAAGATGGCCATAAAGAAGTCTTTCTGTGCTAAAATTTGGTGGGAACATAGAATTTTTAGTTAGCTTTCCATTGGGAGTGGTTCCAAACCATTTGAAGCCATATCGGAGGAGTTATGACTGTTTGAGTGAAGGCATGTCAGTACACCCGGGTCAGCACGCTCGGCCTGACCAACCCGCACGGACGAGAGGATGAATGCCAGACGGTGCCGCACCCGGACAGACGTACGCGACCTTGATGACCCGCACGTACTGACCACGGGAACGGACAGCGTACGCGGCTTGGAGCACCCGACTGGACGCACCCGCGTGAAGGCTTACCCGGACGTCCACACCCGAGCAAGACGACCCGCACGGCTCGACAGTGGAGAACGCCCAGGATCAGGACGCGGCCAATCACACCCGATCTCCCTCACCCGCGTGCAAGCTTACCCGGACGTCCACACCCGAGCAAGGCGACCCGCACGGCCCGACAGTGGAGAACGCCCAGGATCAGGACGCGGCCTAGAGCACCCGATCTCCCTCACCCGCGTCCAAGCTTACCCGGACGTCCACACCCGAGCAAGACGACCCGCACGGCCCGCACACTCGACTGGAAGAACGCGGCCTGAAGGACCCGCACGTCCTGCTTGCTTCTGGACACGGACAGCACGCGGCCTAGAGCACCCGGGGAGGACAACCCGAGCAGTCGGACAAGCCGGACGAGCGTCCTCATACGCGGGCGGCCATACCCGGCCTGGTGGAAGCCTATCCAACCAGGGTATCCAAGCTTCTTCCTTTTGGAGCATTTTGATTGGTTTAGACCATTCATCTTCTAAGGGCTTTTTAGTCATTTTAATTCTATGTGTTTAGGGCTTTTAAGCCTACTATAAATACTCTCATAAACTCAAGTTTGGGACTTATGTTATTTATGATCTAAGAACAAAAACCTTTTGAGTAAAGCTTCATCTTTGATTTATTATCTCATCTCATCTTGTGTTCTTGATTGTTTATTTCATCTCCTTTCTTTCTCTATATGTTTAAGCTTGAATCTCTCATGGGTTTAAGAGTAAGCATGTGGATTAGTGAGTAGATCCATCTAAGATCCATGGGTTAGGGTGATAGAGAGTGATTAAGTTAGATCCAAGGTGTTTAGTGTTAGATCTATCATTTCCTTGCATTGATTTGGTGTTTTTAAAGCTATATTTGAGTTGGCCTCTCAAACATAGAGCTATAGGCATTTCATGCCCGAAAGGTGTTCTATGAAATGCCTGAACCAACTCATCTATGCTTTTAGCTTGCTTTGCCTAAGAGATTAGTTGTCAAAGAAGCTAGGATTGCTAATAGACTCATTCCCTTGTTTGCTTTGATCATTACAGCCAAAGAGATTTGGTGTACTTGGGTGATCATTGCAAAAGAGCATCCATCTAGAGATAGAGCTTCTTATTTTGTTGTCTAGGCATAAGGATTAGATTGATTGAAAAGTTAGCATCTTGGATTGAAGCTTAATCATTTGATATCAAGTCCTATACCCATGGGTCTCTCCCTCCTCATAAGAAAGAAAGTTTTACTTTTTGTTGCATTTTGCTTATTGTTCTAGTTTAATCATCATCCTCTCTAATGATTGCATTTAGATTGAGCATAGGCTTGCATTCCCTCTGTTTCATTGTCACTTAGGACTGGTTCGACAATCTTATATACTACATCATTTGATTAAACCTTAGAAAAGTTCTATCATCAAATTGGCGCCGTTGCCAAATTCTAAGTTGATTGTGACATTGGGATTTAGTCACTTGCTTGAGACTAAATCATTTTTCTTTTCTTGTGATATTGATTCTCCTTTTGCATCTTCCTTTGATTTTCAGGTGTATGAACACAAGAAGCAGGGGTGCAACTAACCTGGTTCCCACTGTTGAAGAGATAGCTACACTTGAGAGGGAAATAGCAAGAAGGAGAAGAGAAGAAGAGCAACAAGCTCACATTCAGAGGTTGGGGTTTGAGATGGATGATCACCAGCATCAACCCCAAGATGGCAATGGTCAAGGAGCTGACAACCTTAGACCACAGCGCCAGCAACAACAACACCCACAGCGGCCAGCTAGAGCCATTGGCACATATGACCGTCCTCACATTCATGGCAACAGGACGGGCATCCGCGCACCAGCTGTGGAAGCTAACAACTTTGAGATCAAGTCAGGCTTGTTGAGTGTGATTGAGAACAACAAGTACCATGGCTTGGCTGTAGAAGACCCATTTGATCACTTGGACAAGTTTGATAGCTATTGTGGCTTGTCCAAGACCAATGGTGTGTCAGAAGATGCCTTCAAGCTCAAGTTGTTTCCATTCTCTCTAGGAGACAAGGCACGCCAATGGGAGAAATCTACCTAGTGACTCCATCACTACTTGGGATGATTGTAAGAAGGCCTTCTTGGAGAAATTCTTCTCCACATCAAGGACAGCCAAGCTGAGGAATGAGATCTCTAGTTTCCAGCAGAAGAACTTGGAAAGCTTTAGTGAAGCATGGGAAAGGTTCAAGGGATATCAAGCTAAGTGCCCACACCATGGCTTCTCAAAGGAGAGTTTGCTGAGCACATTCTATAGAGGTGCCCTTCCTGAGTTTAGAGCAAGATTGGATACAGCAAGCAATGGTTTCTTCCTGGGCAGGTCTGAAGAAGATGCTGAGGAGCTGGTGGACAACATGGTCAAGAGTGATTCAGTTTACAGTGGAGAACATGACAGAGCTGATAGAACAACCAGAGCTGATGACAACCAGACCAAGAAGGAAATCAAATCCTTGCAAGAGAAGATAGACTTGCTGATTGCTAACCAAGCCAAGCAGGAGCAGATTCACTTTGTGGGTGGTCCAAATCAAGAAACTCCTCCTAAGGTTAATGAAGTTGAAGGTTAGAAGGGCAAGAAGAGCTTTGCTTCATCAACAACAATGGTTCTTGGTACAGGAAGGAGCCTAACTTTCAGTACAACAACTACCAGCAAAGGTCTTACCCCAACAACCAGCAAGGAGGCTATCAACCAAAGCAAAACACTCAGCAAGGGAACTACCAGCCTAGGCAGAATCCTCCTCCTGGTTTTGCAAACCATGGCAATCAATCTACTCAAGCTCAAGGTAGCTCCTCCCAAGCTAAAGCTCCAGATTCATCTATGGAAGCTATGTTCAAACAACTATTGGAAGGTCAAGCTAGAGCAGCCAAAGACATTGGCCATGAGTTCAAGACTGTTCACTCCAAGATTGACAGCAGCTACACTGAGCTAAACAACAAGATTAGAGCTTTGGAGAATCATTTGCTTCTATGAACTCTCAGCCAAGTCGCCAACAAGGAACATTACCAGGAAAGCCAGAGCAAAACCCCAAAGAACCAATGAAGGCAATCACTTTGAGAAGTGGTAGAGAGCTACCTCCAAGAACTCTCCCCAAGGATGGTGAGAAACTAAGTGGGGGGGGGGGGTGGCTATCAACATTGATGATGATGTTGTGATTGTGGATGAGAAAGTTGATGAGGAGATTCTAGAAAAGATTGTTGAAGCTAAGGGTAAAGGAAAGGTTGGAGAAGAGAAGAAAACACCAAAGCATGGTGAAGTTGCCACTCCAACAAAAGAGTCTTCTTTTGTTCCTCCTCCCTATGAACCTAAGCTGCCATTTCCTGGAAGATTCAAGAGGCAACTTTTGGAGAAGTACAAAGCACTCTTTGAGAAGCAATTGAGTGAAGTTCAAGTACAATGCCAATCATTGATGCCTTCATGCTTGTCCTCAATACAGCAAGTTCTTGAAGGATGCTGTGGCTGCCAAGAAGAAGGAAATGGAAGGCATGATGGTTCTTACTCATGAGTGCAGTGCCATCATCCAGAGATTGACAATCCCTAAGAAGCTAGAGGATCCAGGCTGCTTTACCCTACCTTGTGCCATTGGTCCTTTGATGTTTGAGAGATGTCTATGTGATTTGGGAGCTAGTGTCAGTCTCATGCCTCTATCTGTTGCCAAGAAGCTTGGGTTCAGCCAATACAAGAAGTGCAAACTCTCTTTGGTGCTTGCTGACCGCTCAGTCAAATTCCCCATTGGTATCCTTGAAGACCTCCCTGTAATGGTGGGAAATTGTGAAATCCCCACTGATTTTGTTGTTCTTGAGATGGATGAAGAAGCTAGAGACCCCTTGATCCTTGGAAGACCATTCTTAGCCACAGCAGGAGCCCTTATCAATGTGAAGGAAGGCAAGATTGATCTTCATTTGGGGAAAGAGCACACTCTCCATTTTGATGTCAACGAGGTAATGAAGAGGTCAACTGTGCAAGGCCAAGTGTTTTACATAGAGGAGATGGAAGCTCTTGCTGATGAGCTCCTTGAGGAATTGGCACTTGGAGAGTTGACAATAGAGGACCCTTTGCAGCATGCTTTGACAGTGGATAAAGAGGTCCAAGTGGTTGAGAACAAAGAGAGTGAGGCTATTGCAGCCATGCTGGATTCTCGAAAGAAGATTGTTGATAGAGGCCAGTATGAGGAGCTCAAACAAGAGGTGCACCAAGCTGTTTCAGCCACTCAACAAGAGAACACCAAACAAGATGATTGGAGTGAGCTCAAGGCACCAAAAGTGGAGCTAAAACCTCTTCCCCATGGTGTAAGGTACGCATTTCTAGGCCCTAATGAGTCATATCCTGTCATTGTGAGTAGTGAACTTACTGAACTTGAGCTTTCTCAACTTTTAAATGCACTTAAAAGGTTTAGAAAAGCAATTGGATACTCACTAGATGATATTAAGGGGATATCACCTTCTTTGTGCATGCATAGGATACATCTAGAGGATGAATCAATGACTTCTATAGAGCATCAAAGGAGGTTGAATCCTAACCTTAAAGATGTTGTAAGAAGGAGATTCTTAAGCTCTTAGATGCTGGTGTTATCTACCCTATTTCAGATTCTAAATGGGTATCTCCTGTGCATGTAGTTCCAAAGAAGGGTGGTATCACTGTGGTTAAAAATGACAAGGATGAATTGATACCAACTAGAACCATAACTGGCCATAGGATGTGTATTGATTATAGAAAGCTCAACTCAGCATCTAGAAAGGATCATTTTCCATTGCCATTCATTGATCAAATGCTTGAGAGACTTGCAAACCATCCTTTCTATTGTTTTCTTGATGGGTATTCAGGGTTCTTCCAAATCCCCATACATCCCAATGATCAAGAGAAGACAACATTCACATGCCCCTATGGCACCTTTGCTTATCGAAGGATGCCATTTGGGTTATGTAATGCTCCAGCAACCTTTCAAAGGTGCATGATGTCTATCTTCTCGGATCTCATTGAGGATATAGTGGAGGTATTCATGGATGATTTCTCTGTCTACGGATCTTCGTTTTCTGCTTGTTTGTCCAACTTGTGCAGGGTCCTACAGAGATGTGAAGACACCAACCTATTGCTGAATTGGGAGAAGTGTCATTTCATGGTCAAGAGGGGATTGTGCTTGGACACAAGATTTCAGAAAAGGGCATTGAAGGTGGACAAGGCTAAGATTGAGGGTGATGGTCAGCTTTCCACCACCAAAGACAGTGAAAGACATCAGGAAGCTTCCTTGGCCATGCTGGGGTTCTATAGAAGATTCATAAGGACTTCTCAAAAGATTGCTAGGACCAATGACCAAGTTGCTGTGCAAGGAGGCTGCTTTCACTTTGGTTGAAGGATTGTCCTTGAGGCTTTCAAGAAGATAAAGGGTGACCTTGTTAGTGCTCCCATTGTTCAGCCACCTGATTGGGACCTCCATTTTGAGATAATGTGTGATGCTAGTGATTTTGCTGTTGGGGCTGTCCTGGGGCAGAAGAAGGATGGCAAAACTCATGTGATTTATTATGCGAGCCAAATCTTGAATGATGCACAGAATGAAGTATGCCACAACAGAGAAAGAGATGCTGGCCATTGTCTTCGCCTTTGAGAAATTCAGAAGCTACCTGGTGGGTTCTAAGGTCATTGTGTATACTGATCATGCAGCTTTGAGACACCTTCTAGCAAAGAAGGATGCCAAGCCAGACTACTAAGGTGGATCCTTTTGCTTCAAGAGTTTGACTTGGAGATTAGAGACAAGCAAGGGATTGAGATGGAGTTGCTGATCACTTGTCCAGGTTGAGAATTGAAGGTTGGAATCCCTAGTGATGAGGGCCTCAGAGAAGAGCATGTCTTGGCCATCATGTCAGTGGTAGCAGTCATTGAGACTGGAAAAAAGATTGAAGAGGTTAAGGCAGCTGAAGAGAAGGGACCTTGGTATGCTGATTTGGTTAACTACTTAGCCATTGGAAAGGAACCATTGGGGCTTGCAGGGTATGAGAAGAAGAAAGTTCTACAAAGATTTGAAGAGATACAATTGGATGAAACCATACCTCTACACCCTATGCAAGGATCAGATTTACAGAAGAGTGGTGGCTGAAGAAGAAGTTGATGGAATCCTCTCACATTGCCATGGATCTTCCTATGGAGGCCATTTTGCTCCAGTCAAGACTGTCTCAAAGGTGTTACAAGCTGGATTTTGGTGGCCACACATGTTTAGGGACTCACAAGACTTCATTTCCAAGATGTGACCCTTGCCAAAGGAGTGGGAACATTACTAAAAGGAATGAGATGCCTCAAAACCCCAATCCTTGAGGTAGAAGTGTTTGATGTTTGGGGGATTGATTTCATGGGACCCTTCCTCTCTTCTTATGGCAACAAATACATCTTGGTGGCTGTGGACTATGTATCAAAGTGGGTGGAAGCAATAGCAAGTCCTACAAATGATTCAAGAGTAGTGGTCAAAATGTTCAAGAGCACTATTTCCCAAGGTTTGGAGTTCCAAGAGTGGTCATAAGTGATGGAGGTTCACCACTTCATCAACAAGGTATTTGAGAGTATTCTCAAGAGGAATGGAGTGAAGCACAAGGTTGCAACACCCTATCACCCTCAAACAAGTGGCCAAGTGAGGTCTCCAACAAGCAAATCAAGGGGATCTTGGAGAAGGTTGTAGGAACCAAGAGGAAGGATGTGGTCAGCCAGCTTGATGATGCTCTTTGGACATATAGAACAGCATTCAAGACTCCTCTAGGCACCACCTTCCCCTTCAACCTTGTCTATGGAAAGTCTTGCCACCTGCCAGTTGTGCTTGAATACAAGGCATTGTGGCTGTGAAGCTTCTAAACTTCGACATCAAGGATGCAAGGAGAAGAGACTTTCTTCAACTCAATGAACTGGATGAGATAAGGATGGATGCCTTTGAGAACTCAAGGATATACAAAGAAAAGACTAAGGCTTTCCATGACAAGCACATCCTCAAGGAGAGAGTTCAAGGCAGGAGATCAAGTGCTTCTCTACAATTCTAGACTGAAAGTTGTTTCCAGGAAAGCTTAAGTCAAGGTGGTCTGGTTCATTTGTGATCAAGGAAGTGAGACCTTATGGAGCCATTGTGCTTTGGTATAAGCAGGGGTAATGACTTCACCGTGAATGGCCAGAGGCTCAAGGAATACATGGCCACAATACCAAAGGAGGATGGGACATCAACCCCACTCTCTGATGCTCCACTTGCCTAACCTCGAGGGAGGCAAAGTCAAGCTAGTGACTTTAAACAAGCTCACTTGGGAGGAAGTCCATGGTTATCCTTGTACATATTGCATTAGGATTCTTTTTATTTTTCATCAGCAAGTCCTTTGAATGATGATGGGGCTAGGTTTGGGAGCTTGAGAATGAATTCACTGAGGTTATGAGATGGAAGAGACATGAAAGGAAGTGGGTTGGTTCAGCGATCAAGAAAAAAAAAAAGAGGTGAAATTCTGACTTTGAGGTTTGGAAGGACACACCGCGGGTGTGTTACTCGGGAAAAGGCACACCGCACGTTGGATCAATCAGAACGGGCGGACACACCCGGGTGGTGTTACTCGGGTTTTGAAGACAAAGCCGCACGTGTGAAGGGATCAGAGCAGGACGAACGAGCACCCGGGTGGACTTACTCGGGACATAGCACCCGCACGGGTGAATCGAGCAGGACGGAAAAACGGACTACCCGGGTGGTGTTCCCAGGACGCAACACCCGCACGGGACGAACAGGGACATACGCGGGTAGACATAACCCGGGTCAATCCGAAAGCCCCAGCACCCGCGCACCAGCCTTGACCCGCGTGACAACCCAGCCGCGACCCGCCCGGCCCAGGTAAGTTCCCTTGTCATAAAAAAAAATTTTTTGAAAAAAAAAAAGAATTTATGAATTTTGTGAACTTGGGAGCTTGATTGCTTTGATAGTCTTGCTAGGTTGCTGGTTTTAGACTGGGTTTGCAAGTGTTCATTCCAGCTCTTATCTTTTCCAGCATATCTCTCTTCCTTGTGCTTTATCTTGTCCAAGTCTTGATATTTTTCAGGTTCAAATGGGAAGGAAAAATGAGAAACTGATTGCATAAGAGAAGGCTGAGGCTGCTGAGAAAGACACTGCTAGGTTCGGAAAAACGTTAGGCTCCATGCCTGAATCCGAGGAGGAACGTAGACAACAAGCTTTGGCTATGTTGAGAAAGAAGGCACAAGCCAAGAAGGCTGGAAACAGAATGGTTGATGGGCAAACAAGCAACCCAAGAATGAAGGAAAAAGGATGGCTGGTGATGAGATAGGAACTGCTGGTGCCCGCAAGCAATCTCAAGGGATGGAAAAAGAGTGGGTTGATGTTGATCAAAAGACTACCAAGGAGGATGGCAAGAGGTTGGCTAGTGATGAGAAAGTGCTTGATGATGCTTACAAGGAAGGCCAAGAAAGATGGAAAGAGAGTGGCTGTTGGTGATCATAAGAACACTCCTTCAAAGAAGGCTAGAGCTCTAAGATCTCACAGTGTGGGACCTCTTGTTTTGGAGAAGAACACAAAGAAGGATGCTGAGAAACCCCACTCCTCCCACCGAGATCAGAATCAAGGCACCAAACCCAAAGACATTGGCACCCTCCACCCTTGGAGCCAGTAGATGCAACTGTTGAAGAAGCATCCTCTCCAAATGGAAGTGTGGCTGAGCAAGAAACTTTCGAAAAGTTAGGGTTTCAACCCTCATAGAGATCGACAAAAAAAGCCGATTGAAGTTGAACTATTGAGCAGATGAGGCAAGGAGTATCTTGGCCTCCAACAGATTTGCTGATGTGAGGATAATGAGGAGCTAGAAATTGACCAAGACATGAAGGATTTGCTTGCTCTCATGAACATGGGCAGCTTCTATTCCATGGCTCACCCAACATATAAAGAGGTCTCTTGCTAATTCATGGCATCCTTGGAGGTCACATTCCACTCCTCTCTACATGAGGAACAAGGGTGGGGAAGAATCAGCTTCAAGATTGATGAGAAGCCTTATTCTGACCTTTACTGAGATTGGAGAGGTGCTAGGCCTCAAGGATTTAAAGGAGTCTTCTTTGCCTAAGCTGAAAGGGCTTCCTAAAGGAAAGACCCTTCCCCACTTCACTTACAAGTTCTTATCCGGCAAGGATAGAGTGTCCAGCAGAGACAAGAATGCATCTATCAGGCATCCATCAGTCCGCTACCCCTCCATTAGGCTGATTGTCCACACCATCTACCCAAGGAAAGAGCCAAGCAACGTGAATGGAGAAGACTTGAAACCTCATGCACCAAGCCATCCAACACTTTGCCTTACCTCCTCACCTACCTGAAGTTCCCACTGATTTCTACGCTGAGTTTGGTATGGTTGGATACTTTGTGAGGCGCCTCATGTACTACAAGGATTATGCTTGGACAAACAGGGATCCAGAGGCTCAGATTGGAATAGGCGGCTTGATCACACCTTTGCTTGAGCACCAGGGTATTACCTTGGGAGATGATGCATCCGGTCCCTCTTTCATTGATCTCACCTACTTTGAAGTCAGCTCATTACTTCTCTGGAAGATACAATGGAAGTGTGTTTACTCGTACTTGAGAGGTTCCACCACAGTTGAGCTGCTTCTCCCTAACTATGAGCTCACTTCATTGAGCACACCAGGAACTATGAGTTTTGATATCAGTGAGCAGCATCTCCTAGGCAGTCATGGAACTCTCGGCCCTATGACATTGCACATGAACGAGAAAGCAGCAGCAAAGGCAGCTAAGTTTGATCAGGGATACTCCAGCAGAGCCAACAGCTCATCTCTTTTGGTCCTCCTCGCTATAAGTTTGAGCAATGCACAAGTGCCTTGCCTATTGGTCCCATTCGCCAAGCTCATGGCCAGATTAGCACACTACAAAGGTGGAACAGAGCTCAAGATAGGACCATCTTCAAGCTCACCAAGAAGTGCAAGGAATTGAGGAAAAACTGTGAAGAGACAAGCTGAAGCTTCAGCTAAGTTCATGAGAAAGGTTGCTGATGTTCTGACTAAGGGAGCTAAAGCAGGCTGCAAGGCTGAGGATTTCGATCTTGAGACTTTCCTTGCACCCCTTCCTCTACCCCTTCTTGACCCAAATGCACCACAAACCGAGAAGCAAGCCCTCCGTAGCTTGAGGAACCCTACATCCCCCCATCCGCGTCCGGTAACAAGTAACCAAGCCTAAGCACCACTGCTGATGAAGATGATTCTGAGGGTGAGGCATCAGCCTCATCCCACGCTCCATGAGGTACTCCACTTCCTGATCATTGTAATATACCATTCATCTTTGCATTTACATTTCTTTTATTTTCTTTTCGGCCCTTCTCTACATTTAACAAACACAGAGACTGTGTGAATTAAGTGTGGGGGAGGTGTCAAGTTGCTAATAATCTTGTGTTTTATTGACATTGCATGCACTTGTAGATAGTTATTGCATAGAAAAAAAAAAAACAAAAAAAATTTGAAAAATTTGAAAAGCACAAAAAGAATCATGTAGTTGCATTAGGATTGAGTCTAGATCATTCACTTGCATAATAAAAAAAAAATCATCATATAGGTTGCATCATGCATAAGGGGACAAGGATGATAGTTGCCTTGTAAAGATGCTCATGCTAAGTTCTTAAAGTGGATGACCTTCATATCATAGCAAGTAGCTTGAGCAAATCTTAGGATAGCTTGTAAGCTTTGTGCCTTGAAATCTCTTCCTAAAGCTTATTGATTGATTGATGCTCTCTCTTTGAAGCTTGCTCCTGTCATATTTAGACTCTAAGTCTCTTGCTCATGGTTCCTTTGTGTACTAAGTCATGGATAGAACACTTGAGTTTGTCCTCCCATTCTTTGCCTATCCTTTTTGGACAAACTCAAGTGGCACTCCACACCCTAAAGCCCTTACCTCCTTTCAAGCCTTCATTATTTGTTGAGTGAGGCCTTCTTTGGAAAGCTTTACATGTGCATAATGTTGGAGTATTGGGAACGACAATGCTTGGTCTCCATTTTAGCTAGATTAGACACTCATAATGTCTAGCTTCTAGGATGGGGGTGAGTGTTGTATGGTGTGATCTTGGGAAAGTGAAAGGTTTATGAAAAGGTTGACTCATGAGACTCTAAGGTTTTAAGTGGCTAAGTCTATGAGGGATAAGAGAAATAAAAGATTGTAAACTCTAAGTTAGAAAATAAGTCTTGGCCCCCCATATATATATAAAAAAAAAAAAAGAGAAAACAAGAGAAAAAGAATAATGGAAAGAGGGGGCTAGCAATGTTTAGAAAGAGCTTAAAAGAGTTTAAAATGTGAAAAATCCCTTGTTGGCTTTCATTAAGAAAGAGTTTCAAATGAGAAAATATCATGAGTATTGGGGGGGAAATCTTGGGTGAGAGATGTGAGTGGTGTTTTGGCATTGGGAATGAGGATGTAACTTATGTATTTAGGGAAAGGGTAGAACAATGGAGGATTGAGCATTGTATGCATGAGTTGATCCCTTTCTTAGATATATTATGTGCAATGTCAA
Organism: Brassica juncea; assembly: GCA_018703725.1. Classification (NCBI taxonomy): domain Eukaryota; kingdom Viridiplantae; phylum Streptophyta; class Magnoliopsida; order Brassicales; family Brassicaceae; genus Brassica; species Brassica juncea. The sequence goes on along the minus strand of JAATWR010001495.1, from coordinate 28,412 downwards.
GGCTACTTGTTTTGAGAGTGAACCACCCTTTGAAAGATCCCTTTGAACCTCTTGTTGCACTTACATAAAGCCTTTTTCCACCAAACCAAATGACTTGGACCATCTGACCATTTGCAAGATTTCTATTGAGTTTGCTTAATGATTGTAAGAGAGCAAGTGGATTTGTGGATTGTGGATTCATGATGAGTAAGTTAGGGATCAAAAGAGTTGAGATAGGCCTTGGAAAGTTAGAGTTGGACTGAGTGTTTGCTCTAGCTAGTTGGTATGATTATGCAAGGTTATCAAGTTGAGAACTAAGAAGAGCATTCTTTTGGCTATGAGTCCCCTCCTTCAAACCTCTCCTCCTTAGTCCTTGCAAGTTTACTTGTGGACAAGTAAAGGACTAGTGTGGGGGAGTTGATGTCTTGCATATTTTCTCTATTTTAGCTTTCCATTTTGTGCATTTTATCCCTTCTAGATTAAGCATTAGGCATAGTTAGGTTCATTTTGCATTCATAAGTCTTTATCAGGTCTTGGAAGTGCACTTTGGAGATTTTAAGGTGTTTGGGGGTACTTTGTTACAAAAAGGAGGGGTGAAAGATGGGCATGGACGATGGCCATAAAGAAGTCTTTCTGTGCTAAGATTTTGGTGGGAACATAGGATTTTGAGTTAGCTTTCCATTGGGAGTGGTTTCAGACCATTGAAGCCATATCGGAGGATTTATGACAGTTTGAGTGAAGGCATGTCAGTACACCCGGGTCAGCACGCTCGGCCTGACCAACCCGCACCGGACGAGAGGATGAATGCCAGACGGTGCCGCACCCGGACAGACGTACGCGACCTCGATGACCCGCACGTACTGACCACGGTAACGAACAGCGTACGCGGCTTGGAGCACCCGACTGGACGCCACCCGCGTGAAGGCTTACCCGGACGTCCACACCCGAGCAAGACGACCCGCACGGCCCGACAGTGGAGAACGCCCAGGATCAGGACACGGCCAATCACACCCGATCTCCCTCACCCGCGTGCAAGCTTACCCGGACGTCCAACCCGAGCAAGGCGACCCGCACGGCCCGACAGTGGAGAACGCCCAGGATCAGGACGCGGCCTAGAGCACCCGATCTCCCTCACCCGCGTGCAAGCTTACCCGGACGTCCACACCCGAGCAAGACGACCCGCACGGCCCGCACACTCGACTGGAAGAACGTGGCCTGAAGGACCCGCACGTCCTTCTTGCTTCTGGACACAGACAGCACGCGGCCTAGAGCACCCGGGGAGGACAACCCGAGCAGTCGGACAAGCCGGACGAGCGTCCTCATACGCGGGCGGCCATACCCGGCCTGGTGGAAGCCTATCCGACCAGGGTATCCAAGCTTCTTCCTTTTGGAGCATTTTGATTGGTTTAGACCATTAATCTTCTAAGGGCTTTTTAGTCATTTTAATTCTATGTGTTTAGGGCTTTTAAGCATACTATAAATACTCTCATAAACTCAAGTTTGGGACTTATGTTATTTATGATCTAAGAACAAAAACCTTTTGAGTAAAGCTTCATCTTTGATTTATTATCTCATCTCATCTGGTGTTCTTGATTGTTTATTTCATCTCCTTTCTTTCTCTATATGTTTAAGCTTGAATCTCTCATGGGTTTAAGAGTAAGCATGTGGATTAGTGAGTAGATCCATCTAAGATCCATGGGTAAGGGTGATAGAGAGTGATTAAGTTAGATCCAAGGTGATTAGTGTTAGATCTATCATTTCCTTGCATTGATTTGGTGTTTTAAAGCTACATTTGAGTTGGCCTCTCAAACATAGAGCTATAGGCATTTCATGCCCGAAAGGTGTTCTATGAAATGCCTGAACCAACTCATCTATGCTTTTAGCTTGCTTTGCCTAAGAGATTAGTTGTCAAAGAAGCTAGGATTGCTAATAGACTCATTCTCCTTGTTTGCTTTGATCATTACAGCCAAAGAGATTTGGTGTACTTGGGTGATCATTGCAAAAGAGCATCCATCTAAGGATAGAGCTTGCTTAGTTTTGTTGTCTAGGCATAAAGATTAGATTGATTGAAAAGTTAGCATCTTGGATTGAAGCTTAATCATTTGATATCAAGTCCCTATACCCATGGGTCTCTCCCTCCTCATAAGAAAGAAAGTTTTACTTTTTGTTGCATTTTGCTTATTGTTCTAGTTTAATCATCATCCTCTCTAATGATTGCATTTAGATTGAGCATAGGCTTGCATTCCCTCTGTTTCATTGTCACTTAGGACTGGTTCGACAATCTTATATACTACATCATTTGATTAGAACCTTAGAAAAGTTCTATCATCAGGCGCCCGTGACCAGCAAGGGCGAGCTGGCACCCGGCGCCAGCACGGGCGAGCCGGCGCCCGGCACCCAAGGCCAGCACGGGCGAGCCGGCGCCCGGCGCCCGGGGCCAGCACGGGCGAGCCGGCGCCCGGCGCCCGGGGCCAGCACGGCGAGCCGGTTCCCGGCGCCAGGTGCCAGCAAGGGCAGCCGGCGCCCGGCGCCCGGTGCCAGCACGGGCGAGCCGGCGCCCGGTGCCAGCAAGGGCGAGCCGGCGCCCGCCGCCCGGTGCCAGCACGGGCGAGCTGGCGCCCGGCTCCCGGTGCCAGCACAGGCGAGCCGACGCCTGGCGCCTGGTGCCAGCACGGGCTAGCCGGCGCCCGCGCCAGCACGGGTGAGCTGGTGCCTGCTGCCAGCACGGGCGAGTCGGCTCCCTGGGCTAGGCTGTGGCCCCTCCAGCTGGTGTCCGGGGCTACGATGCGATCATCGCTTCCGATGTTTCGTCGAATAACTAGTTTTTTCCTTGGTTTTATTCGATGCTTGATTGCTTCCAAGGACTTTCGGGTGTTGATTGCGTCTTTTAACCGATTTTGACCCCAACAGTTAGCCCCCCAGCTAGCTAGGACCGTGGTTTTTGGTAACAGGTCCTAACTCACGGTATAGCTAGATAAGAAGGTGAGGAGACGCAATCTGTATGTGGCTAAACACAAAGAAGAAGTTGACGAGGATACGAGGGAGGCATACTACAAAGCTGTATGTGGCTCGTGTCCGCCTCCGCGGGACATCCCCATTCCCAGGAGACCTCAGAGGGCGCCGGGCGCGCCTTTCTCACCAAGCATGGTCTCTCCCGAGTACCTCACGACTCTTCGAAACTTTTACCAAGTTCCGAGTGGGGTTACGTTCCGGATTCCGACCGTTGGCGAGAGCGCAAGGGATCCTCCCGCAGGGCTTCTTTACTTGCTATAAAGCCTTTCTCGGGTACAGCCGCATGTGGTTCCCGATCCCTGGTACCATTGTCCGTGCGCTTCGTTCTTTCGGAATTTCGATCAGCCAGCTCACCGTCACGTCTTTGCAGAGTTGGCTCGGCGTGCTAGTCTCGAGTTACGAGTTAGGTATGGACCTTACCCCTAGTGATTTCGAGGGACTTTGGTATACCAAGCCAACGTCGATTGAAGGTTCGTATTCCGTGATCCCACAGAAGAACATGGCCATAATTCAGGGGACTACTTCGAACCCCAAGTCGTGGTTTGATCGCTTCTTCTTTGTACGAATAGATGGGGAATCCGTGGAGGAAAGATGCCTTCACTTATTCCCTCAGGAGTGGAACTTCGATCGCGGTAACACGACTAATTCTGTTTTTTGTTTTCATACTTTGAACGAGCATGAAGATAAAGCTTTTGATTATCGTGCAGTAAACAAGATTGTCGCGCGCCGGCTCGCCCGTGCTTGTCCGTCGGTGCCAGCGCAGGCGAGCCAGCGCCCGGGGCTAGGCCGTGGCCGCTCCTGCTGGTGTCCGAGGCTACGATGCGATCATCCCTTCCGACGTTTCGTCGAATAACTAGTTTTTTCCTTGGTTTTATTCGACACTTGATTGCTTCCAAGGACTTTCGGGTGTTGATTGCGCCTTTGACCGATTTTGACCCCAACACTTTCATTGATTGTCTGGAGGAACCAAAGCTGATTTCCAACTTAAATTGACATTCTTTGCTTGCTTTGCCTAAGAGATTAGTTTTCAAAGAAGCTAGGATTGCTAATAGACTCGTTCTCCTTGTTTGCTTTGATCATTACAGCCAAAGAGATTTGGTGTACTTGGGTGATCATTGCAAAAGAGCATCCATCTAGAGATAGAGCTTGCTTAGTTTTGTTGTCTAGGCATAAGGATTAGATTGATTGAAAAGTTAGCATCTTGGATTGAAGCTTAATCATTTGATATCAAGTCCCTATACCCATGGGTCTCTCCCTCCTCATAAGAAAGAAAGTTTTACTTTTTGTTGCATTTGCTTATTGTTCTAGTTTAATCATCATCCTCTCTAATGATTGCATTTAGATTGAGCATAGGCTTGCATTTCCTCTGTTTCATTGTTACTTAGGACTGGTTCGACAATCTTATATACTACATCATTTGATTAGAACCTTAGAAAAGTTCTATCATCAGGCGCCCGTTACCAGCACGGGCGAGCTGGCACCCGGCGCCAGCACGGGCGAGCCGGCGCCCGGCACCCGAGGCCAGCACGGGCGAGCCGGCGACCGGCGCCCGGGGCCAGCACGGGCGAGCCGGCGACCGGCGCCCGGGGCCAGCACGGGCGAGCCGGTTCCCGGCCCCCGGTGCCAGCAAGGGCGAGCCGGCGCCCGGCGCCCGGTGCCAGCACGGGCGAGCCGGCGCCCGGTGCCAGCAAGGGCGAGCCGGCGCCCGGTGCCAGCACGGGCGAGCCGGCGCCCGGCGCCCGGTGCCAGCACGGGCAAGCCGGCGCCCGGCGCCCGGTGCCAGCACGGGCAAGCCGGCGCCCGGCGCCCGGTGCCAGCACAGGCGAGCCGGCGCCTGGCGCCTGGTGCCAGCACGGGCTAGCCGGCGCCCGGCGCCAGCACGGGTGAGCTGGTGCCTGGTGCCAGCACGGGTGAGTCGGCTCCCGGGGCTAGGCTGTGGCCCCTCCTGCTGGTGTCCGGGGCTACGATGCGATCATCGCTTCCGATGTTTCGTCGAATAACTAGTTTTTTCCTTGGTTTTATTCGATGCTTGATTGCTTCCAAGGACTTTCGGGTGTTGATTGCGTCTTTGACCGATTTTGACCCCAACAGTTAGCCCCCCAGCTAGCTAGGACCGTGGTTTTTGGTAACAGGTCCTAACTCGCGGTATAGCTAGATAGGAAGGTGTGGAGACGCAATCTGTATGTGGCTAAACACGAAGAAGAAGTTGACGAGGATACGAGGGAGGCATACTACAAAGCTGTATGTGGCTCGTGTCCGCCTCCGCGGGACATCCCCATTCCCAGGAGACCTCAGAGGGCGCTGGGCGCGCCTTTCTCACCAAGCATGGTCTCTCCCGAGTACCTCACGACTCTTCGAAACTTTTACCAAGTTCCGAGTGGGGTTACGTTCCGGATTCCGACCGTTGGCGAGAGCGCAAGGGATCCTCCGCAGGGCTTCTTTACTTGCTATGAAGCCTTTCTCGGGTACAGCCGCATGTGGTTCCCGATCCCTGGTACCATTGTCCGTGCGCTTCGTTCTTTCGGACTTTCGATCAGCCAGCTCACCGTCACGTCTTTGCAGAGTTGGCTCGGCGTGCTAGTCTCGAGTTACGAGTTAGGTATGGACCTTACCCCTAGTGATTTCGAGGGACTTTGGTATACCAAGCCAACGTCGATTGAAGGTTCGTATTCCGTGATCCCACAGAAGAACATGGCCATAATCCAGGGGACTACTTCGAACCCCAAGTCGTGGTTTGATCGCTTCTTCTTTGTACGAATAGATGGGGAATCCATGGAGGAAAGATGCCTTCACTTATTCCCTCAGGAGTGGAACTTCGATCGCGGTAACACGACTAATTCTGTTTTTGTTTCATACTTTGAACGAGCATGAAGATAAAGCTTTTGATTATCGTGCAGTTAACAAGATTGTCGCGCGCCGGCTCGCCCGTGCTTGTCCGTCGGTGCCAGCGCAGGCGAGCCAGCGCCCGGGGCTAGGCCGTGGCCGCTCCTGCTGGTGTCCGAGGCTACGATGCGATCATCCCTTCCGACGTTTCGTCGAATAACTAGTTTTTTCCTTGGTTTTATTCGACGCTTGATTGCTTCCAAGGACTTTCGGGTGTTGATTGCGCCTTTGACCGATTTTGACCCCAACACTTTCATTGATTGTCTGGAGGAACCAAAGCTGATTTCCAACTTAAATTGACATTCTTTGCTTGCTTTGCCTAAGAGATTAGTTTTCAAAGAAGCTAGGATTGCTAATAGACTCGTTCTCCTTGTTTGCTTTGATCATTACAGCCAAAGAGATTTGGTGTACTTGGGTGATCATTGCAAAAGAGCATCCATCTAGAGATAGAGCTTGCTTAGTTTTGTTGTCTAGGCATAAGGATTAGATTGATTGAAAAGTTAGCATCTTGGATTGAAGCTTAATCATTTGATATCAAGTCCCTATACCCATGGGTCTCTCCCTCCTCATAAGAAAGAAAGTTTTACTTTTTGTTGCATTTTGCTTATTGTTCTAGTTTAATCATCATCCTCTCTAATGATTGCATTTAGATTGAGCATAGGCTTGCATTCCCTCTGTTTCATTGTTACTTAGGACTGGTTCAACAATCTTATATACTACATCATTTGATTAGAACCTTAGAAAAGTTCTATCATCAGGCTCCCGTGACCAGCACGGGCGAGCTGGCACCCGGCGCCAGCACGGACGAGCCGGCGCCCGGCACCCGAGGCCAGCACGGGCGAGACGGCGACCGGCGCCCGGGGCCAGCACGGGCGAGCCGGTTCCCGGCGCCCGGTGCCAGCAAGGGCGAGCCGGCGCCCGGCGCCCGGTGCCAGCACGGGCGAGCCGGCGCCCGGTGCCAGCACGGGCGAGCCGGCGCCCGGTGCCAGCAAGGGCGAGCCGGCGCCCGGTGCCAGCACGGGCGAGCCGGCGCCCGGCGCCCGGTGCCAGCACGGGCAAGCCGGCACCCGGCGCCCGGTGCCAGCACAGGCGAACCGGCGCCTGGCGCCTGGTGCCAGCACGGGCTAGCCGGCGCCCGGCGCCAGCACGGGTGAGCTGGTGCCTGGTGCCAGCACGGGCGAGTCGGCTCCCGGGGCTAGGCTTTGGCCCCTCCTGCTGGTGTCCGGGGCTACGATGCGATCATCGCTTCCGATGTTTCGTCGAATAACTAGTTTTTTCCTTGGTTTTATTCGATGCTTGATTGCTTCCAAGGACTTTCGGGTGTTGATTGCGTCTTTGACCGATTTTGACCCCAAAAGTTAGCCCCCAGCTAGCTAGGACCGTGGTTTTTGGTAACAGGTCCTAACTCGCGGTATAGCTAGATAGGAAGGTGTGGAGACGCAATCTGTATGTGGCTAAACACGAAGAAGAAGTTGACGAGGATACGAGGGAGGAATACTACAAAGCTGTATGTGGCTCGTGTCCGCCTCCGCGGGACATCCCCATTCCCAGGAGACCTCAGAGGGCGCCGGGCGCGCCTTTCTCACCAAGCATGGTCTCTCCCGAGTACCTCACGACTCTTTGAAACTTTTACCAAGTTCCGAGTGGGTTACGTTCCGGATTCCGACCGTTGGCGAGAGCGCAAGGGATCCTCCGCAGGGCTTCTTTACTTGCTATGAAGCCTTTCTCGGGTACAGCCGCATGTGGTTCCCGATCCCTGGTACCATTGTCCGTGCGCTTCGTTCTTTTGGACTTTCGATCAGCCAGCTCACCGTCACGTCTTTGCAGAGTTGGCTCGGCGTACTAGTCTCGAGTTACGAGTTAGGTATGGACCTTACCCCTAGTGATTTCGAGGGACTTTGGTATACCAAGCCAACGTCGATTGAAGGTTCGTATTCCGTGATCCCACAGAAGAACATGGCCATAATTCAGGGGACTACTTCGAACCCCAAGTCGTGGTTTGATCGCTTCTTCTTTGTACGAATAGATGGGGAATCCGTGGAGGAAAGATGCCTTCACTTATTCCCTCAGGAGTGGAACTTCGATCGCGGTAACACGACTAATTCTGTTTTTTGTTTTCATACTTTGAACGAGCATGAAGATAAAGCTTTTGATTATCGTGCAGTTAACAAGATTGTCGCGCGCCGGCTCGCCCGTGCTTGTCCGTCGGTGCCAGCGCAGGCGAGCCAGCGCCCGGGGCTAGGCCGTGGCCGCTCCTGCTGGTGTCCGAGGCTACGATGCGATCATCCCTTCCGACGTTTCGTCGAATAACTAGTTTTTTCCTTGGTTTTATTCGACGCTTGATTGCTTCCAAAGACTTTCGGGTGTTGATTGCGCCTTTGACCGATTTTGACCCCAACACTTTCATTGATTGTCTGGAGGAACCAAAGCTGATTTCCAACTTAAATTGACATTCTTTGCTTGTCTTGGGGCTTGGTATACATGGGATCGGATGCTTCAAACAAGTCTGGAAGGTAAAGCCGTGTGTAGATAGTTTTATCACCCTCTCTCTCTCATTTTTGAATTTAGATTTAATATTCAGTTCTTAAAAAAAAAAAAAAAAAAAAAAAAAAAAAAAAAAAAAAAATCGAAACTAAGCTTAAATATATGTTCTAGGACTAGTTAGTTATTACTTAGGAAGGAATTCAAACAGGGCTTCACGGTTACCCCCCTCAAGACTTGATTCATAAGCATTCGATAAGTAAAGGATTCAAAACAGGACTTGGTGGTTAGCACCTTCAAGACTTGCTTCACAATGAATCCTAGGATATAGATCAAAAAGAAGTGAACAGGACTTGGTGGCTACCATTAAGGCTTGATTCATGGAAGCCTGTCCAATCTTGGTCAATGTCTTGCAAATAAAAGCAGACTTGGCTAGGAGAGAAATAGTAGAGAGAGAGGATAGGAACTAATTTTTACATGCAGGTCCAGATACTTGTTTGAGCAACTTTGCATCCTGTGATCGATACTCCCAAGGTAAAGCCTGCACTTTCATTTTTATGTACAGAAATGAAATCAGTAGAGGGGTTAGTCAGACAGGATTGCTAAGTTGTTGGCTAGATGATCATGGTTGTTTAATTAGGATATTGCATAATGTACTTTTGTGATTGACAGATTCTTAGATGTGGTTTGCAACAAAGTAGAGGTTATGATTCTAAGTTTGAATTTGATTGAGTCCCTGCTTTTTAAAACCTCTTTCATAAAGACTGCATGTGTGTTTGCTTGAGGACAAGCAAAAGGTTAAGTCTGGGGGAGTTGATATACCATGGATTTTACCCATTTTTACCCATGGTATATGAGTATTTTTATTACTATTATCTATGTTTTGGAGTCTATTAGGTATGTTTTCAGGCTCAGGAGCATTTTGGAGAAAAGTAATGTTTTAGGTGCCTTTTTGGAGCTTAAAGAAGAGTTCACCCAAGATCAGACCAGAGGTCGACATCCGTAGCTACACATCGATCGATGCACATTCCGTGCTATCGATCGACACACATTTGCCGAAGGACGATACATCGAGATCATAATCGATCGATGTACATCCAGTACTATCGATCGATATCGAGCGGCGAAAGAAGACAAGTTGGACATTGCCGAACTTGAAGCCCACGACATCACATTTTTACAAGATTACCCTTGACGAGTTTTTAACCTAATGAACTCATATTTATATTTGCCTAAGTGTTTTTGGCAAAAGAGAGCTTTTTACCACCATCTTTTTTACACATTTCTTTTACCATTGTTTCATTACTTTGCAAGTTCTCAATAAAGTTCTATTCAGTTCTTAATTCTTGTTCTTCTTAACAAAGGTTATAGGATTCTAGATCTAGAGGAAAGATCCAAAGAGATTTGTGATTTGAACTTAAGTGTTCATTCCTCTAATAGATCTATGAACTCCTATTATTACCTTGTTACTATGAATCACTTAGCCATGTCTGAGTAGATTCACTTGTTAGATTTAGGGTTTAAATAGGATATGAGGGATTAGCCCCAACCTACATCTGCTATAGTTGTGATATTTATTGTTAGGATTGTTCACTAATGCTTTTTCTAACATGAACTTGGATAGCATTATTCATTTAATATAATTCCTGATAACATCCTAAACATGCTATGACCTTCTTGAGACAAGCGAAAGCTGATCTAAGATCATGGTGAGCACTGTATCAATTCGCGCATAAGTTCTGCTTAGAGTCGTATCGATTGATACTCATATAGAGTAATCGATCGACATAGCTAGAGGTGTATCAATCGATATTCCTATCGAATAATTGATCGATACTGTCGGCGATATAGCTGACCGCAAACACCATTTAGCATCTAAGTAATAGATGGTCTAAATATTGCGAGAGCTGATGGATTCATTTAATAGTGTTGAGCTCTGACATATCATGCAAGCAACTTGTTAGCATTTATAGTATTTATAATCCTGAATTCCTGAATACCTACCCTGAATCTAACTATTTTTCTTTATTTTCTTAACCCAAAACCTTTCAACTGAGTAATCTTACCATTACTCAAAAACCTGCATTTTACTTTAAACCATTTTCAACCTAGCATAGTCATAAGATTGCATCTTATTTGTAGACTAGCTCTCTGTGGATTCGACCCCTAAGTGCTACAACTGAACCTCTTATTTGAGTAAAGTCACTTATTAGGGATAAACATTTGAGTGATATCAATGCATAAATCGGGCGAGATTCCAGGAATGTCATCGAGAGAACATCCGAGAGCTTTGCGATACTTGCACAGCTTATTAAGGTACAAAGTTAGTTTTCCGTTAGTTAGGTTTGCATTGACTATGACAGGAAAGGAGTTATTGTAGAGAAAAGCGTCTTTGATTCCAGCTGGAAGTTGTTTTATTTCAACTTTCGGTACTTTTTCCGAGCCCAGCCGTCCGATGCAAGAGGGTGTCGATCGACATTATCCGATAGGTATCGCTCGACTTTTATTGTGAATTCGTCATGTTCTTCCTTGTCAACATGCATGACTTCCTTACTGGCATCCATTAGTCGAGTGTACTCATCAACTCTGTCATCAATACTGAAAATATTTCCTACAGGAGCCATGAGTGTATTTTCTAAGGGATTGTTAGAACACATATCAATGAAAGATTGGTCAACTGCATCGGATAAGTGATCTATAAAGAAGGTTTGGCCATCAATCAAAGGTTTCCTGACTAGATTTTCCATGTCGAAAGTCATGGACAAATCTCTGATGTTCAGGGATATACGCCATTTCCTAACATCAATGATTGCACCGGCTGTGGCTAGGAACGGCCTTCCCAGAATTAGAGAATATTTAGGTTCATGCCTATACTTCAGCACTACGAAATCCGTAGGTATATAGAATTCATTTATCCTTATGGGCACATCTTCAAGAACACCTTCTGGAATCCTAACAGAACTATCAGCTAGAACGAGGGTGATATTTGTGGGTATAATGTATTAAATTTACACTAGAGCCTAGATCACAGAGAGATCTCTGGAACCGCTCATTGTGGATGTTGCAATCCAAAACAAAACTACCAGGGTCTGGTTGTTTAATTGGGATTCTTTCTTGAATCATGGCGCTTACTTCTTCGGAAACCACCATGAAACTGTTTTCCGATGATGGAGAACTTTTGGATACCATGTCTTTCATATATTTCTCAATGGAAGGTGAAACTTTCATGGCATCGCTCAATGGCATTTCAACTGTAATTTTGTCGAGGGCTTTCTTGCAAATCGCTTTATCCATTTCTCGTTTAGTCTGCGACTTGTTGGGAAGGAAGGGTGGAAAGGTTCTATACACTCTCTCTATTACCGGTTCAACGGGTGTTGATTTTGGTTTAGAAGGTGCAGAACGTCGATCGACGTTGTCATCACCACGTCGATCGATTTCATTTTTCTCACGTCGATCGATACTTTTATCACCTCGTCGATCGACGGTTACCTCTTCTTCGTCCTTGTCGCTAAGGCTAATCGGTTCATAATCATCGAGAGTTATTGTTTTGGATCTGCTTTTTCCGGTTCTCTCAATTTCAGCGAGTTCGTCATTAGTGGCGCTTTCTTTTGTAATTGGAACAAGGCGTTTCCCGCTCCTTAGTAGCACAACGCAGACTTGATGTTTTGGGTTTGTGTCAGTCCTTGCAGGGAGACATCTTTCTTGCTTTCGTACAAACCAATCTTCATGCGAAACTCGGCTATCCAAAATTTTTACATGATCACTCAGAGTTTCAAACATATCATGCAAATGAGAGTACACGGAATCCAATTTTACATCAAAATCCGCACTCATCTTGTACTGGTTTTTAGAACTTGTCCCATCATAGATTCCACTTTGCTCTCATGGGTCTGTGCTGCCTTGTAGCTTCCTATAAAGCTTATGTTTCTCTGCTGATCAGCAAATCTCTCAGAATTTTGATCTTCATTCGAATTCTTGGTCATCTTACTCCTTTCAAGATCAGTCTTCTTGGTACTAGTGCTAGTCGCCACATTTTCAATTAGCTTTGTAGCCTCTCCAGGACTCCTAGTTTTAAACTTACCTTGACTCGCAATATCTAAAGTCGCCTGGTAGGTCCAATCGAGACCTTTGAAGAAAAAATTAAGTAGCTGAATCTCAGAAAACCCATGGTGTGGGCAGTCATGCTGGTAGGATCGAAATCTTACCCAAGAAGCCTTAAAAGCTTCTGTGGGAACCAGAATTCACACTGTCGATTTTAATGAATAAATATGGAGGAAAACCGAGTACCCGATCTTCCTTGAAGGCCCAAATTCTCTGCGTAATCACTTAAGAACAATAAGAAGATAGACAGCAAGACGAAAATAGATAGTCGCTCAGAGGCGTTTTATTAATTGAATAATATGAGTACAAGATTTCTCCGAGAGGAGTAGATATATGCTAACTATCGGAAAACATAACAGGAGGCGGCCAAGACGTCCTAACCTTGCCGTGCTAGTCTAACCACCTAAGTCCGTATGTTCTCTAAGCTAGCAGGAGTTCTCTAAGTCTAAATTCTCGGATCCTTTTTCTTCAGCTCCAGCTCTCCTTATATAGTTCCTTTAGGTCGGTGGCCCGTTTACCCTTTTGCCTTTGGGCCCAAGTTTATCTCTTTTTGGAAATATTCCGTTTTCTTTCGATCTTCATAGTTATCCTCGAATCTCCGATGTTTATCCTTGGAAACTTTACATTTATCCCGTTCTCGTGTGTTAGGATAAACTGTCGTAGTTTCTAATGGGCTTGGGCCATGAAAGCCGTGGATTGGCCTTCAGGCATGTTTAGGTCCTCGCGGCCTGTTCTAGGCCTTTCGGGTGTTCTTACGATTTTCTCGGTCTTAGTCTCAAAGCTTCGGAAACAACTCCGATCAAGACGAAACGAGAAATACAGGATCCGAAGGTCAGGCAACGCAACAATACGAAAGGCGTAAGAGCCGAAATGAGTCGGACTGACCGTGATTGGATCCTCCTCGTCCCGTGGACGGGACGACCTTAGCACGCACCGTCCTCTCCCACGGGCGAGGTGGCCTCGGTGCGGCCCGTCCTCGCCCACGGGCGAGGTGGCCTCGGTGCGGCTCGTCCTCGCCCGTGGGCGAGGTGGCCTCGGTGCGGCTCGTCCTCGCCCACGAGCGAAGTGGCCTCGGTGAGGCTCATCCTCGCCCACGGGCAAGGTGGCCTCAGTGCGGCTTGTCCTTGCCCACGGGCGAGGTGGCCTTGGCCCGGCCCATCCTCGCCCACGGGAGAGGTGTGATGCACCTCAGTACGTGGAGCAGTCCGTTGAATAAGACCAGCATGGTGATCAGGACGTTCCGATCAGTTCAACCGAGGTTCGGCCGTCCGACCGTACCGAACGCACTGACCGAGCCGTGAACCGGATCGACCTGCGTACGTCCGGAAAGGAGCTTCGTCTGGATCCACGTCCGGACGACCGATCTGACCGTACTAAAGCCCGGCTTCCCCGTCCAACTCGTCAAGATAAGAAGAATGATCGAGCCAGAAACCAGTTCGAACACACCAAGTCCGGATCAGACCGTGCCTTCTCGTTTCTGACCCGACTTGGCCGTACCGCGTGCACTCCCGACTGTACCGCCAAATGTACTGATGAGATTTCTGATCAATTTGATCCGATTGTCGAGTTTGATCATCTGGATTTCTCTAAGGCAAGGATATTTAAGCTTTCTGAAGATCTAGGCCACATTTGGAACAGTTCCGTTCATGAAGATCTTTCACCCTTTAATGAAGCCTGTCCGGTCCGTGTGCTGCTCCTTACCACGGGACGTACCACTGGGTTCATCGAACCTGGATAAGAGTAGCCGAAGGGATCATTTGACCAGTCAAGCAGTCAAACTCTTGAATATGTGCCTTTGACTAGATCTGGTCCAACTTATGATTTTTTTGTCTTGTTTTCCTCATTTTCTATTTAATGTTCTTTGACCACAAGTTGTATAAATATGAGAACTCTTTGACCAAAAGATTCAAAAGATTGATTTGAGGATTGGTGGTGGAAGAGAAAACCTGCTGGCTGAGGAGAAATCCAGTCTTTGAGGTGGTTAATACGGATTTCAAAACCAAAAGTTCTTCTTTTCTTTCTATCTTCAAAACACTTGTTTGCTTGGATCTGCCCATTGGGATTCCGAGATCTGTCTTTCTTAGAACCTTGAGCATAAGACTTTGAGTGATCACCATAAAAACCGAGAGAAACACTTGTGTGGGTGAGGACAAACACTCGAGAGTGTGAGGTTCTATTTAAACTTTTTGTGTTTTAAAGACTTTTCAGGAATCATGAGCAGTGAGGATGAAAGGAGCCGACCAGAAAACTCCTATGCTGGTTTATCTAACTTGCAGATGCGGGATTTGAATGACAATATTACTAACCTTGTGAATTCAGGTTTGGAACAGATTCATCAACGCCTCGATGAGATGCAGGTGAGCCAAACCCAAACCAGAACCGGAGCCAGAAGAGATGGACCAAGGAGAAACCATCGGACTGATCCAGATGAGGATTACCAAGAAGAAGATATCCGTTCCATCAACCGCCCTAGACCTAGGCATCAAAATCTAGGTGGTGTCAATCCTTTTGCTAGGGAAGAACGTGATGAACGTCCTGACAATGGATTAGGTGGATTGAAATTTAAAATTCCAAGTTTTGATGGTAAAAATGATCCTGATGCTTTCCTTGAATGGGAAAGAAGAATTGAACTAGTGTTTGATTGTCAAAATCTTTCGGATCTTAGAAAAGTTAGACTTGCTGCTGCTGAGTTTACTGGCTATACTATTAATTGGTATGATCAAGTGTTGACTCACAGGAGGAGAACAGGTGAAAGGCCAATCGAGACATGGGACGAGCTCTCCATGCTGATGAGGAGACGATTTGTGCCTACCCATTACCACCGAGACCTCCATCAGAAACTCAGACGCCTGCTGCAAGGAGCCAAGTCAGTGGAGGATTACTACAAGGAGATGGAGATTCTGATGATCAAAGCGGATGTGGATGAACCAATGGACGCCACCATGGCTCGTTTTCTTTCAGGTCTTAACCGAGACATCCAAGACCGCATGGAACTTCAGGAGTATGGTAGTGTGGAGCAGATGCTACACAAGGCCATCCTGATCGAACAGCAAGTCAAAAGAAAGGGCAAGCCAGCATTTGCTCCAAAACCATCCTTTCCAACTAAGTCCAACTACCAAGACAAAAGGTAAGTCTTCTTCCACAACAAATACTGCTTTGAAAACTGATGCTTCTACTCGTGTTGACAAAGGAAAAACAGTTGAGATTCCTAGCCGAGCAAGAGACATCAGGTGCTTCAAGTGTCAAGGTCTAGGACACTATGCCAACAAATGTCCAAACCAACGTGTGATGATTCTTATGGACAATGGCGAAGTGGAGTCAGAGGAGGACAAGGAGGAAAAGGAGGATATCGGTCCCATTTTTGATGAGGATGAGGAAACTTTTGATTACCCAGCCAGTGGCCCACTCCTTGTCACTAGGAAACTCTTAGACGAGCCTGTCTTTGATGAGGAGTTTGATGGGGTGATCAATGAATTCTGTTCCACCTTTGTGAAGGATTCAGGTCCGATCTATGACGAGGAAAATTTCAGCTACCCAGCATCTGATCCTCTTCTTGTCACTAGACGTTCCTTGAGTGTTCAGCCCAAAACCGTTGAGAAAGAGCAAAGGGAGAATCTTTTTCACTCTAGATGTATTATTTCTTCTAAAGTTTGCTCTTTGATTATAGATGGTGGAAGTTGTACTAACGTGGCTAGTGACACTCTTGTCAAGAAGCTTGGTCTTGTTAGTCGACCCCTTTCTAAACCTTTCAGGTTGGAGTGGTTGAACGAAGAAGGAGAGCAGTACGTTCGGGAACAAGTTACTGTCCCACTCAACATCGGCCGGTACGAGGATGAGATCGTGTGTAATGTCCTACCAATGGACGCTTGTCACATACTTTTGGGTCGTCCTTGGCAGTTTGACAAAAGGGCCGTACATGATGGGTTTACTAACCGGCATTCTTTCGATCACAAAGGAAAGAAAATCACCTTGGTCCCTCTCTCGCCCATGGAAGTTCACCAAGACCAGATTCAGCTCAAGAAGGGTCGTGAACAAGAATCTAAATCCGACAAGGCTGAGACTTCAATCAGAAATTCCAATTTCTTCATCAAGCAAAGTCAGGTAAGAAAGTCCCTTTGCACCAACAAGCCTTTTCTTTTACTAATTTGTAAAGAATCTCTCTTGGCTTCATCTTCTTCTAACATTGCACCGGATATTCCGAGTGATTTGCAAGGACTTTTGCAGGAATTTGCTGATGTATTTCCAGAAGAAAACCCAAGAGGTTTGCCACCCATCCGAGGCATTGAACACCAGATCGACCTCGTTCCGGGTGCCTCTTTACCAAACCGTCCAGCTTACCGCACGAACCCTGTTAAGACTAAGGAGCTTCAGAAACAGATTAAAGACCTACTTGACAAAGGTTATATCAGGGAGAGCCTTAGCCCTTGTGCTGTACCAGTTCTGCTCGTGCCAAAGAAGGATGGTTCATGGCGGATGTGTGTGGACTGTAGAGCGGTAAAACAACATCACGGTAAAGTATCACCATCCTATACCTCGTCTTGATGATATGCTTGATAAACTGCATGGTGCTTGTGTCTTTTCTAAGATAGATTTGAAAAGTGGTTATCATCAAATTAGGATGAAGGAAGGAGATGAGTGGAAAACGGCCTTTAAAACTAAACTAGGATTGTATGAATGGTTAGTTATGCCTTTTGGCTTGACAAATGCACCTAGTACATTTATGCGCCTAATGAATCATGTCTTGAGATCCTTCTTAGGTCACTTTGTTGTTGTTTATTTTGATGATATATTGATTTATAACAAAACCCTTGAATAACACCAAATGCACTTGAAATCCGTCCTTGAGGTCCTTAGAATGGAACGCTTGTTTGCTAACCTTGGAAAGTGTTCTTTTGGTACAGATCAAGTTGTTTTCCTAGGTTTTGTTGTAGGAAAAGATGCCCTGAAGGTGGATGAAGAAAAAGTCAAGGCAATCCGTGACTGGCCAATTCCTAAGTCCGTGAGTGAGGTTCGGAGCTTCCATGTCCTTGCTGGCTTTTATAGATGGTTCGTTCAGAACTTCATTTCTATTGCTGCTCCTCTCACTGAAATCATCAAGAAGAACGTGGGATTCAAATGGGAAAAAGCACAACAGGATGCCTTCCAAATCCTTAAAAGGGAGTTGACTCAAGCCCCTCTTCTTTCTTTACCAGATTTTTCTAAAACTTTTGAGATTGAGTGTGATGCTTCTGGAGTTGGTATAGGTGCTGTTCTTATGCAGGACAGGAGGCCAATCGCATATTTCAGTGAGAAACTTGGTGGAGCCACACTGAACTATCCGACCTATGACCAAGAACTCTATGCCTTAGTAAGAGCACTCCAAACTCGGCAGCATTACCTCTGGGCGAAGGATTTTGTCATTCATACTGACCATCAGTCCTTGAAGCAACTATAGGGTCAGCAGAAACTGAACAAACATCATGCTCGTTGGGTGGAGTTCATAGAAACCTTTCCATACGTAATAAAGTATAAACAAGGTAAGGAAAACGTTGTGGCCGATGCCTTATCACGCAGGTATGTCCTACTTTCAGCTCTTGAAACTAAACTTCTTGGTTTTGAATTCATCAAAGACCTCTATGCTTCTGATCAGGATTTCAAAGAAGTATTTATGAAAAGTTCCAAAACTGCCTATGGGAAGTATTATCAGATTTCTGGTTTTCTGTTTTATGATAACCGTTTGTGTGTGCCCCAATGCTCGTTGAGGGAATTGTTTCTCAGGGAAGCTCACGGAGGTGGTCTGATGGGACACTTTGGTGTGAAAAAAACTTACAAGGTTGTGTTTGATCACTTCTATTGGCCGAGCATGATGAAAGATGTTGAGAGGATTTGCAGCCGATGTGTTGTGTGTAAAAAGTCCAAATCCAAAGTCTTGAACCAAGGTCTGTACACTGCCCTTCCTGTTCCTTCTCATCCTTGGGTGGACATATCCATGGACTTTGTACTTGGATTGCCGCGATCCAAGTCAGGTAAGGACTCTATCTTTGTAGTGGTTGATCGGTTTTCAAAAATGTCTCATTTCATTGCATGCCATAAGACTGATGATGCCACCCATATTGCTGAATTGTTCTTTAAATAAGTGGTTAGATTGCATGGAATGCCTAAGACCATAGTTTCAGATAGAGATGCTAAGTTTCTTAGCTACTTTTGGAAAACCTTGTGGTCAAAATTAGGTACTAGACTATTGTTCTCTACTACTTGCCATCGTCAGACCGACGGTCAGACCGAGGTAGTGAACCGTTCATTGTCTGCCTTGCTTAGGTCATTGTTTAAGAAAAATTTGAAGTCTTGGGAAGATTGTCTGCCGCATGTAGAGTTTGCATATAACCATTCATTGCATTCATCTACTCAGTTTTCACCATTTGAAGTTGTTTATGGATTTAACCCTCTCTATCCACTTGATCTTTTACCTCTTCCTTGAGTGAACGTGTTAGCACAGATGGCAAGAAAAAGGCGGACACGATCAAGAAGATGCATGAACAAGTCCGAGCTAATATCATGGCCAGAACAGAAAGATACAATTGACAGGCCAACAAGAAGCGTAAGGAAGTTGTCTTTGAAGAAGGGGATTTTGTTTGGGTCCATTTGAGAAAAGAAAGATTTCCGGAAGAAAGAAAATCCAAGCTCATGCCCCGTGTTGATGGACCTTTCCAGATCATCAGAAAAATCAGTGACAATGCGTATCAATTGGATCTGAAAGGTAAGTATGATATTTTTCCAAGTTTCAATGTTTCTGATCTATCTTCTTTTCATGTAGATGTTCCGGATTTGTGGACAAATCCTCTTAAAGAAGGAGGGAATGATGCACCTCAGTACGTGGAGCAGTCCGCTGAACAAGACCAGCATGGTGATCAGGACGTTCCGATCAGTTCAACCGAAGTTTGGCCGTCCGAATGTACCGCACGCACTGACCCGAGCCGTGTACCGGATCGACCTGCGTACGTCCGGAAAGGAGCTTCGTCTGGATCCACGTCCGGACGACCGATCTGACCGTACTAAAGCCCGGCTTCCCCGTCCAACTCGTCAAGATAAGAAGAATGATCGAGCCAGAAACCAGTTCGAACGCACCAAGTCCGGATCAGACCGTGCCTTCTCGTTTCTGACCCGACTGGGCCGTACCGCGTGCACTCCCGACTGTACCGCCGAACGTACTGATGAGCTATCTGATCAATTTGATCCGACTGTCGAGTTTGATCATCTGATTTCTCTAAGGCAAGGATATTTAATCTTTCTGAAGATCTTAGCCACATTTGGAACCGTTCCGTTCATGAAGATCTTTCATCCGTTCATGAAGCCTGTCCGGTCCGTGTGCTGCTCCTTACCACGGGACGTACCACTGGGTTCATCGAACCTGGACAAGAGTAGCCGAAGGGATCATTTGACCGGTCAAGCAGTCAAACTCTTGAATCTGTGCCTTTGACTAGATCTGGTCCAGCTTATGATTTGTATGTCTTGTTTTCCTCATTTTCTATTTAATGTTCTTTGACCACAAGTTGTATAAATATGAGAACTCTTTGATTAATAAAGCAATCGATTTTTCCTTATAATTTTGAGTCTTTTCTCTTTGTTCTTTGTTTAGGACATTTCTTGTTTATCTTGGGGTGGTTAGCTCCGAGTAAACGCCTCGTTCTTGTTGGACCGGTGAGTCATATCCGGCAACAACTCGAGTTTGCTTCTTTGTCGGACCTGTGAGTCATATCAGGCGACATTCAAGCCCTTGGCAGTATCATTGGGTCTTTCCACAACCCTTTGTGTTGTCATACATTCCATCAGTTCTCCATTCGGAGTTCATATCCAATCATACCGGTCGAGTAGCGTTTCCTAGGGTTCATCAAGGTGGCCTCGGTGTGGTCCATCCTCGCCCACGGGCGAGGTGGCCTCGGCCCGGCCCGGCCCGTCCTCGCCCACGGGCGAGGTGGCCTCGGTGAGGTCTGTCCTCGCCCACGGGCGAGGTGGCCTCGGCCCGGCCCGTCCTCGCCCACGGGCGAGGTTGCCTCGGTGCGGTCCGTCCTACCCCACGGGTGAGGTGGCCTCGGCCCGGCCCGTCCTCGCCCACGGGCGAGGTGACCTCGGTCCGACCAATCCTTGCCCACGGGCGAGGTGACCTCGGCCCGGCCGGTCCTCGGCCACGGGCGAGGTGGCCTCGATCTGGCTCGTCCTTGGTCCATCTTCCTTTCGTACCAATCTTCCCGAAGACCCTCGTGCACGAACACTTGTATTCTTTCGATCTTTCTTTCGGGAAATATTTCGTGAAAGAATTCGGAGAAGTGATAATCTTAGCCGTTGATTTTGAGATAACCGTTTTTGACCCAACAGCTTCAATGGTGACTTGAGAGAAATTATAGATTTTATTCCTAAATTCCTCGGTTAGTGCATCATCGAAGAAGTTGTTGAGGAAAGCACTTTTGATATCGCTCCAGCAAGTCAAAGATCCTGGATTCAATTGTTTCAGCCAGTGAGTCGCATCTCCAGCAAGAGACTGCTGGAAGAGCTTGCAGAATAAGTAATCTTCAGAGACTCCGTGCATCTTGATCTTAGACAAAAGTCCTCAAGTGCTTCAATATGGTCTATGAGATTTTCATGAGGAAGACCATGAAAGTTATGCTGACCTACTAGGGAGAAGTATTTAGGTTTCAGCTCAAAGTCTTTCCTCTGAATTGGTGGTGGGCGGATCGCAGACCTGTTAGTGTAAAACCGATCAGGTATGCTGTATTCTCCAAACATTTGGTGGTGCTCCAGCCCATCATTCAAAAAATGGCTATTCCAACAGGAATTGCGGCCCTAGGTCTATGACTAATTTGGTTTGATGCATTGCATACTCGATCCTTCGGATCCCCTAGAACTACTTTCCCATAATTAAAATCGGTAAGTACAGACTTACCTGCTTCCGGCCGGTCGGTATCGATCGATTTGTGTAATCGTGCGTCGATCGATTCCTGTGTATCCGCGTCGATCGATTCCGGCAGGAAAGTGTCGATCGCTTCGTACGTCGATGCATCGCTCGATGTGTTCGTCATCTTGTCGATCGATGCTCGACCGAAACTTGTGTTCCTCTCCTAAAGTACATGTGTCAGCAGGGAAAGATAAAAAACTTTAAGCAAACAGAAATTAAAATCTAGACTATATTCTAAACTTAATCTAATGTTAATAAGAAAGAGTCCCCGGCAATGGCGCCAAATTTGATATCACCAAATTGTCCTAAGGAGTGAATTACTCTCTCAAATAAGAGGTTCAGTTGTAGCACTTAGGGATCGAATCCACAGAGACTCTAGAATTACACAATAGATTTATAGTCTTCGAAATAAAGCTAGACAAACAGGTTTTAAGCAGTAAACGAAGGGTGAGCAAGGCAGTTGCTCGATTGGTTTGATTTGAGGTTGTTAACAGGAGAAAAGGTAGCTAGATTCAGGTATTATCTTAGGTATGACAAGCATGCAAGCTATTTAAGGTTTTTAATATTCATAGTTCTCGAAGTCAAACTTTAGTAAAATCAATTGGATTATCTTCAACTAGATCTTAGATCTCAACTCTCGTATTTCGATCTAAAGAAAGTGTCGATCGATTATTCAATGAAATATCAATCGATACACCTTTCACAATATCGATCGATTCGACGATTGTCGTGTCGATTGATATCGCTTCTAGCGAGCTTTAAGATCGGGTTTGATAGGTTATCTAATCTTACTAGATCCACTCTCGTAAGCTCTAGTTAGATTAGATCATGCTAGTTTAATTTCAGGTATTTGGTCAAGTTATCACTTATTCCAAATTAATCCTAAGATCTAAGTCAAGCGTGATCAATCCTAAAACATAGCATTAAGAACAACTAGATGAAGAACCATATTTTAAACACCCCTAATAACATTCATATTAGCAATACATAATCAACCTATGAGAACCTAAATCTAACAGGCAAGTTTAGTCAAACATATTCATAAGAAAAATCATGGATGGTCTGATTAATACTGCAATAATAATAGAAGAACAGAATATAGTAAAGTAACAAAGGGAGTTCAAGATCTTCCCTCTCTCAAGGAACTCATATCTCTCTCTCCAATCCTAAGCTTTCTCTCTCTATAGTACGAAGCATAGCCGTCAACAATGGCTTAGAAAACATAAAATAGGGTTTACATTTGTCCAGGGATATTCTGGCAATTTGTGGTGACTTCTGGGCCTAAGTAAGTCATAAAATATATCAAGCCCACTTCCTGGCATCAGTGTCGATCGATATGAAGCTTTCTACATCGATCGACATACGTTCCTCTTTCTCGACAGCTTCTTCTCGCAAGGCAGACTGACCCACTCTCCAGTAAAACGGATATACTTCTGCTACAGGATGATGATTGACCCCTAAACCGGTGGGAATTGGAAAGATTACTCAAAGCTCTATTTTGTGTCAAAAGATGAGATAAATCTAACGGTGGGAAGGCCTCCATCCATTAGCTAAACATCTGACCACATCTGTGTAGTTCTGCATCTCAAAAAGCTCCAAAAGGCACCCAATCACCGCTTTCCTCCAAATCGTACCTGAACCTGTAAATACTCTAAAAAGAATATAAAACATAATAAACATAACTTAAAACACCTATAACCAGGGACTGTAATCCCTGAACCTTGAAGCTGCAAGCTACAAGAACTTTGGCTGATTACAACCCGTCCAGATAAGTTCTATGCCAACAGATCAGCCATTCACCCTCCAGCTATTCAGAGAGGCACTTCCGAGTTGAAGCCGCAGTACTACCACTTGTGGGACAGGACACCCTACTGTGGGTTTATCTCACGGCATCCTATGGACCATCTGGAGAGGTACGAGGATCTCATATCTGCTATCAAAGCCAACGGGAGTCCTACAGACTCTCTTCTCTGCAAGCTTCTCAAGTACTCTCTTGCTGGAGAAGCTTCGAGTGGCTTAAGAAGCTACCACCGGGATTTCTTACAGCCTGGAGCGACATCAAGAACGCATTCCTGCGTAACTCTTTGATGACGCACGCTCTGAAGACTTGAGGAGAAGATTGCGACATTCATTCAGGAACTGGAGAATCATTCAAGAACTCCTAGATCAAGATTCAAGTCTTACCAGCAAGATTGTCCACACATGGATTCAACCCAGCGAGCTACTTAGCACTTTCTTCAGAGGCATCGCACAACAATATCAGATGGTGCTGGATACAGCTAGTGAAGGCAACTTGTCAACACCAGGAATACAGAGGAAGCTGTGACCTTATAGAGAACTTTGCATCCAGAAACAACACCAAGAACACTGATTTTGACAGAAGGAAATCTGCAGCATTCCTTGGAAAGGAGCAGATGGATAAAGTAAAAGCAAAGCTGGATAGTGTTCACGGCTGCTAAGGAAGCAAGTTGCTCAGTAGAAGATGCAGAAGCTGTAGATGCAGAGGATGATAACATAGAAGAGGATGTGAACTTCATCAGTGGAGCTGGATTTCAGAGGTCTGGAAACCAGGCAAGAAGCAGAAAAGAAACTTCTTGGACAAAGAAGTAACTTCAACCAGAATTCATAGAAGCCCTCAACAACCAAATACAGCAGCAACTTCAATAACAACAGGAGCTATAGAAATTAATCATTACCAGAATCGACCACCACCAACTCAAGAGAGCAAGATAGAAGCCATGCTGACCAGGTTCTTGAAGGTCAGCAGAAGCTAATAGTGGATTTCAATGGGAAGATTGATGTTGTCTACACCCAACTGACACACAAAGTTTGAAGCTTTGAGCACTCATGTGAAGAATTTAGAGACTCAGGTGGTTCAGACAGGAGAAGCTTTTAAGAAGCAAGAGCCTTAACAAGGGGGGATAGGTGAAGAAGCAACAAGCACCACGTGAATGCCCATCATAGATGATGATTTCTTGCAAGTGGTGAGCATGAGAAAGCTGCAAAGAAGGAGATTTTGAAGTAGAAAGCTCCATTAGTTTGGCGGGTCACATCGGTGTCGATCGATGTCGCCTAGTGACAATCAATCGATAGACCATACACCCTGCCGATTGACGAGCTTGACGAGCATCGATCGATGCCATCAGCAGAATCGAGTGCTTCGTACAATGCCGTGAGGATAATGACTCACGAGGAGTTTGCAGCAAGACACCCGCATCCACCCAGCCTTTTTGCGTCAAAATCGATCGGCATCAAGAACCAGCCATCGATCAACAGAGAGATGCTGATATCAATCGGTAACCTCCAGCACCCATTGATCGACGTGAACCTCTCACCTACTGAGTGCATTTAGCAAAGATTGATGCAGAATGACTCAATGCACTTAGACAACAATCCAAACCTTCAGATACACCACCAGACACCACCAGCACTCAACCTAAGGATGCACCAGAGCCTATGGAAGTTGATAAAGCTAATGAAGGGAGAACCTTGAGGAAGAGGAAAGAAAAGGTCCCAAGCATATGAAGAGGGGTAGTCAATGAGAAGGAGTTGGATAGCTTCACAAAGAGAGTTCCAGAATCCGACTGAGAAACCTTTTGAAGAAGCCTAGTTTACCCACAGGTTTTGGATGTTTTTCATAGAAACCAAGGAGACTGAAGAAGATGTTAGGAGAATGTTTCATCAGGTCAGAGAAAAGATGAAGCAGCAGATCACATTGAAGAAGAAGAGTGATCCTGGGACGTTACAGTATCCTGCATAGTGCAAGGTATCACATTCCCACGCGCTCTCTACGATACAGGAGCTGCAGTAAGCATTAATATCATGCATATTTACATGATTTTAGCCATTCATTCTTGTACATTTTGATCATGTAGATTAGGAATTAGACATCTTTAGAGTCCATATTGCATTCATTGTCCTTATTAGGTGTTGGAGTGTGCCATGGAGTGAATGGAGGTGTTTGGGAGTTTTGTGGCCTAAAAAGAAGTGAAGAATGGAGGTTGCGAGAAAAAGACAAGCCAGACCATGTTTCGGGCGAGAGCTGGTCGAAGAAGAAGTCACCCGGGGAGAAGGCCGCGGGTAAGCCTACCCGCGCGCAGCCAAGACGCAACCAGGATGAGAAACCACGCTGGGAGAAGGCCGACAGGCCACCCGTGCGGCCGCGGGACAGGCCACCCATGCGGCCGGGCGAGAGCTGTTCGAGGAAGAATTCTACGCGGGTCAGTATGTGCGGGTTGGACGGCCTGATCTACCCTGAGCGCTTTTCTGGTTTTTGATTGAAAATGAAGTGTTTCCAAGGCCCTTTATGTCATTTGTCTTAATTTTTAAGGGTTTCCAAGGACCATATACATACTTTTGTAAGCCCAAAGTTGGGAGGAGGCCCTTTTCTCTCTATAACTCAAAAACCTCTTTGGAAAAGATTGATCCTTTAATCTATTTTCATCTTTTAATCTTGTGTTCTTGAGTGTTTATTTCTTTCTAATCGTGTTTAACCTTGAATCATCCATGGTTTTTGGGTTATTCAAGTATATTAGTGAGTAGTCTACTTTTGGATTCATGGGTTAGGGAGACTAAGGGTGATTAAGTGTAGATCTAAGGTGTTTAGTGTAGATCTTTCTTATTCCTTGCTTGTAGAGTGATCTTAAAGATATATTAGAGTTGGCCTCTACAATCTAGAGCTTTAGGCATTTTGCACTCACAAGGTGTTTGATGAAATGCCTGAACCAACTCTCCAATGCAATGCTTTTAGCTTGCCTTGGCCAAAGACATTTGATGACAAGGGAGCTAAGATTGCTATTAAACCTATTCCTAATGATTGCTTTAGTAACATTCAACCAAAGACATTTGATGCTTTAGTTGCTTTAGAAAATGAATATTCATCTAGACATAGGGCTGGTTTAGTATTGTGTTTAGGCATAAGGTTTAAGATTGATTGTTTGTTTGACATCTTAGATTGAAACGTGATCACCCAAGATCTAATCCCTAGTCCCATGAGTCCTCTCGTCTCACTTTGATAGAAAGCTTGCTCTTTTATTGCATTTCTAGTCTAGTTGTAGTTCAATATCACTTCGCTCATTGATTGCACTTAGCTTGAGCATGGTCTTGTATTCCCTTTGCATTATAATCACCTAGAATTGGTTCGACAATCTCTTATACTACTTTGATTTGATTAAGGACCCTTGAAAAGTCCTACATCAAATTTGGCGCCGTTGCCAGTTCTAAATTGATTTTGACATTGGGATTTAATCACTTGCTTGAGACTAAGTCTTGTTATTTTTTATCTAGTTACTGATTCTCCGTCCTCCTCTCCTTGTGCATTTCAGGTGTATCAAATTGAGGAGCAGAAAGGTTCATCAAGCCTTGCTCCAAGAGTTGAAGACATTGTTGCACTTGAAAGGGAGATAACAAGAAAGTAAAGAGAAGAAGAGCAACAGGCTAACTTACAGAGATTGGAGTTTGAGATGGAGCAACACCAGAATCAACCTTAAGATGGAGTTTCCCAAGAGGGAAATGGCCAAGAGCTGCAAACCTTAGGCCACAGAATCCACAGCGCCAAGCCAGAGGTATTGGGACCTATGACCAGCCTCACATACATGGTCATAGGCTGGGCATCAAAGCACCAGCTGTGGAGAACAACAACTTTGAGATCAAGGCAGGGCTGATCCACAAGATAGAGAACAACAAGAATCATGGCCTGGCTGTGGAAGATCCTCTTGATCACTTGGATCAGTTTGACAAGTATTGTGGCTTGTCCAATACTAATGGAGTCTCTGAAGATGCCTTCAAGCTGAGGCTATTTCCTTTCTCTCTAGCCGACAAGGCTCACCAATGGGAGAAGGCTCTTCCAAGAGACTCTATCACCACTTGGAATGAGTGCAAGAAGGTCTTCCTTAACAAGTTCTTCTGTACCTCAGGGACAGCCAAGATCAAGAATCAAATCTTTGGGTTTCAGCAGAAGAACCTTGAAGATTTTGGTGAATCATGGGAGATATTCAAAGGCTATTGGTCTCAATGTCCATATCATGGCTTCACCAAGGAGAGCCTACTTAGTACCTTCTATAGAGGTGCTCTACCAGAGTTCAGGAGCAGACTTGACACTGCTAGCAATGGTTTCTTCCTGAGCAGAACTGAAGAGTATGCAGAAGAGACGGTGGAGAACATGGCTAAGAGTGATTCGGTCTACAGTGAGGAGCATGATAGAAGGAACAGAGGAACTGGTGGAGATGATCAGCACACAAAGAAGGAGATCAAGTCTCTACAAGAGAAGATAGACATTCTTCTTTCTGATAAAGCTAAGCAAGAGAAGATGAACTTTGTCAGAAATCAGAACAAACAGGAGCATGCTGTGATCAACGAAGTTGATGGTTTAGAGGTCCAGGAGGAGCTATGCTTCATCAATGCTAATGGGACTTGGTACAGAAAGGAGCCCAACTTCCAGTACAACAAGTATCAGCAAAGGCCTTACTCCAACAATCAGCAATGAGGATACCAGGCCACGCAAAGCTACCCTCCTGGTTTCACCAACCAAGGCAACCAGTCTCCTAAGACTCAAGGAAGCTCTTCTCAAGCTCAAGCTCCAGATTCAAGTGTGGACTCCATGTTCAAGAAACTCTTGGAATTTCAAGCCATAAATGAGAAGACAATGGTTTATGAGTTCAAGAACATCCACACAAAGATTGATGGGAACTACTCTAACCTCAACAACAAGTTTCTACAACTTGCCTCTCACTTCAAAGCTTTGGAGAGTCAGGTTGCCTCTATGTCTTCATCTTTAAAGAGCCCAGTGGGATCTCTACCAGGAAAACCAGAAAAGAATCCCAAGGAGTCTTGCAATGTTGTCATCTCTACTACTTCTTCAGGGATTGAGCTGAGTGATCATGAGAAAGAGGTGGATGAGATTGAAAGACTCTTGTATGGAACAGAGATTGTTGCCAAGGCCTAATCAGGGATTGTGGTTGAAGCTGAAAGGAAGATTGAAGCTCAGATAGTGGACAGGGCTGAACACAATACTTTGGAGAGAGTTAAG
>JAATWR010001494.1:0-10651 GCA_018703725.1 Brassica juncea | reverse complement strand
GTCGTTCCAATCAAACCAGGATGAATCACTTTGTGAAAGCTTGATTTGGATACATAAAGTGGTGGAGAATCACCAGGAAGTTGAATAAATCTCATAGGAGTTGGCGAAAAGAAGTTATCCCACTTTCAAATCAGGTGATTCCAGTTTCCCAGTTTGGAATAGGACAGCTTCTTTGTCGTTCCAATCAAACCAGGATGAATCACTTTGTGAGAAGCTTGATTTGGATACATAAAGTGGTGGAGAATCACCAGGAAGTTGAATAAATCTCATAGGAGTTGGGAAGAAGAATTTATCCCACTTTCAAATCAGGTGAATCCAGTTTCCCAGTTTGGGAATAGCACAGCTTCTTCGTCGTTTCAATAAAACCATGAATAATTTTGTGACAAGCTTGATTTGGATATAAAGTGTGGAGAATCACCAGGAAGTTGAAAAAATCTCATAGGAGTTGGCGAAAAGAAGTTATCCCACTTTCAAATCAGGTGATTCCAGTTTCCCAGTTTGGGAATAGACAGCTTCTTTGTCGTTCCAATCAAACCAGGATGAATCACTTTGTGAGAAGCTTGAGTTGGATACATAAAGTGGTGGAGAATCACCAGGAAGTTGAATAAATCTCATAGGAGTGGGAAGAAGAAGTTATCCCACTTTCAAATCAGGTGATTCCAGTTTCCCAGTTTGGGAATAGCACAGCTTCTTCGTCGTTTCAATCAAACAGGATGAATCACTTGTGAGAAGCTTGATTTGGATACATAAAGTGGTGGAGAATCACCAGGAAGTTGAATAAATCTCATAGGAGTTGGCGAGAAGAAGTTATCCCACTTTCAATCAGGTGATTCCAGTTTCCCAGTTTGGGAATACACAGCTTCTTCGTCGTTCCAATCAAAACAGGATGAATCTTTGTGAGAAGCTTGATTTGGAAATAAAAGTGGTGGAGAATCACCAGGAAGTTAATAAATCTCATAGGAGTTGGGAGAAAAAGTTATCCCACTTTCAAATCAGGTGATTCCAGTTTCCCAGTTTGGGAATGGACAGCTTCTTTGTCGTTCCAATCAAACCAGGATGAATCACTTTGTGAGAAGCTTGATTTGGATACATAAAGTGGTGGAGAATCACCAGGAAGTTGAATAAATCTCATAGGAGTGGGAAGAAAGAAGTTATCCCACTTTCAAATCAGGTGATTCCAGTTTCCCAGTTTGGGAATAGCACAGCTTCTTCGTCTTTCAATAAAACAGGATGAATAACTTTTGAGAAGCTTGATTTGGATATATAAAGTGGTGGAGAATCACCAGGAAGTTGAATAAATCTCATAGGAGTTGGCGAAAAGAAGTATCCCACTTTCAAATCAGGTGATTCCAGTTTCCCAGTTTGGGAATAGACAGCTTCTTTGTCGTTCCAATCAAACCAGGATGAATCACTTTGTGAGAAGCTTGATTTGGATACATAAAGTGGTGGAGAATCACCAGGAAGTTGAATAAATCTCATAGGAGTTGGGAAGAAGAAGTTATCCCACTTTCAAATCAGGTGATTCCAGTTTCCCAGTTTGGGAATAGACAGCTTCTTCGTCGTTCAATAAAACCAGGATGAATAATTTGTGAGAAGCTTGATTTGGATATAAAGTGTGGAGAATCACCAGGAAGTTGAATAAATCTCATAGGAGTTGGCGAAAGAAGTTATCCCACTTTCAAATCAGGTGATTCCAGTTTCCCAGTTTGGGAATAGGATAGCTTCTTTGTCGTTCCAATCAAACCAGGATGAATCACTTTGTGAGAAGCTTGATTTGGATACATAAAGTGGTGGAGAATCACCAGGAAGTTGAATAAATCTCATAGGAGTGGGAAGAAGAAGTTATCCCACTTTCAAATCAGGTGATTCCAGTTCCCAGTTTGGGAATAGCACAGCTTCTTCGTCGTTTCAATCAAACCAGGATGAATCACTTTGTGAGAAGCTTGATTTGGATACATAAAGTGGTGGAGAATCACCAGGAAGTTGAATAAATCTCATAGGAGTTGGGAGAAGAAGTTATCCCACTTTCAAATCAGGTGATTCCAGTTTCCCAGTTTGGGAATAGGACACTTTTGTCGTTCCAATAAAACCAGGATGAATCACTTTGTAAGAAGCTTGATTTGGATACATAAAGTGGTGGAGAATCACCAGGAAGTTGAATAAATCTCATAGGAGTTGGGAAGAAGAAGTTATCCCACTTTCAAATCAGGTGATTCAGTTTCCCAGTTTGGGAATAGACACTTCTTGTCGTTCAATCAAACCAGGATGAATCACTTTGTGAGAAGCTTGATTTGGATACATAAAGTGGTGGAGAATCACCAGGAAGTTGAAAAATCTCATAGGATGGGAAAAAAGTTATCCCACTTTCAAATCAGGTGATTCCAGTTTCCCAGTTTGGGAATAGCACAGCTTCTTGTCGTTCAATAAACCAGGAGGAATAACTTTGTGAGAAGCTTGATTTGGATATATAAAGGGTGGAGAATCACCAGGAAGTTGAATAAATCTCATAGGAGTTGGCGAAAAGAAGTTATCCCACTTTCAAATCAGGTGATCCAGTTCCCAGTTTGGAATAGGACAGCTTCTTTGTCGTTCAATCAAACCAGGATGAATCACTTTGTGAGAAGCTTATTTGGATACATAAAGTGGTGGAGATCACCAGGAAGTTGAATAAATCTCATAGGAGTTGGCGAAAAGAAGTTATCCCACTTTCAAATCAGGTGATTCCAGTTTCCCAGTTTGGGAATAGACAGTTCTTTTCGTCGTTTCAATCAAACCAGGATGAATCACTTTGTGAGAAGCTTGATTTGGATACATAAAGTGGTGGAGAATCACCAGGAAGTTGAATAAATCTCATAGGAGTTGGCGAAAAGAAGTTATCCCACTTTCAAATCAGGTGATTCCAGTTTCCCAGTTTGGGAATAGGACAGCTTTGTCGTTCCAATCAAACCAGGATGAATACTTTGTGAGAAGCTTGATTTGGATACAAAAGTGGTGGAGAATCACCAGGAAGTTGAATAAATCTCATAGGAGTTGGGAAGAAGAATTATCCCACTTTCAAATCAGGTGATCCAGTTTCCCAGTTTGGGAATAGCACAGCTTCTTCGTCGTTTCAATAAAACCAGGATGAATATTTTATGAAGCTTGATTTGGATATATAAAGTGGTGGAGAATCACCAGGAAGTTGAATAAATCTCATAGGAGTTGGCGAAAAGAAGTTATCCCACTTTCAAATCAGGTGATTCCAGTTTCCCAGTTTGGGAATACACAGCTTCTTCGTCGTTCCAATCAAACCAGGATGAATCTCTTTGTGAGAAGCTTGATTTGGATAATAAAGTGGTGGAGAATCACCAGGAAGTTGAATAAATCTCATAGGAGTTGGGAAAGAAGTTATCCCACTTTCAAATCAGGTGATTCCAGTTTCCCAGTTGGGAATACAACACTTCTTGTCGTTCCAATCAAACCAGGATGAATCTTTGTGAGAAGCTTGATTTGGATACATAAAGTGGTGGAGAATCACCAGGAAGTTGAATAAATCTCATAGGAGTGGGAAGAAAAAGTTATCCCACTTTCAAATCAGGTGATTCGAGTTTCCCAGTTTGGGAATATCACAGCTTCTTCGTCGTTTCAATAAAACCAGGATGAATAACTTTGTGAGAAGCTTGATTTGGATATATAAAGTGGTGGAGAATCACCAGGAAGTTGAATAAATCTCATAGGAGTTGGCGAAAAGAAGTTATCCCACTTTCAAATCAGGTGATTCCAGTTTCCCAGTTTGGGAATAGGACAGCTTCTTTGTCGTTCCAATCAAACCAGGATGAATCACTTTGTGAGAAGCTTGATTTGGATACATAAAGTGGTGGAGAATCACAGGAAGTTGAATAAATCTCATAGGAGTGGGAAGAAGAATTTATCCCACTTTCAAATCAGGTGATCCAGTTTCCCAGTTTGGGAATAGCACAGCTTCTTCGTCGTTTCAATAAAACCAGGATGAATAATTTGTGAAGCTTGATTTGGATATAAAAGTGGTGGAGAATCACCAGGAAGTTGAATAAATCTCATAGGAGTTGGCGAAAGAAGTTATCCCACTTTCAAATCAGGTGATTCCAGTTTCCCAGTTTGGGAATAGGACAGCTTCTTGTCGTTTCAATAAAACCAGGAGGAACAACTTTGTGAGAAGCTTGATTTGGATATATAAAGTGGTGGAGAATCACCAGGAAGTTGAATAAATCTCATAGGAGTTGGCGAAAAGAAGTTATCCCACTTTCAAATCAGGTGATTCCAGTTTCCCAGTTTGGGAATAGGACAGCTTCTTTGTCGTTCAATCAAACCAGGATGAATCACTTTGTGAGAAGCTTGATTTGGATACATAAAGTGGTGGAGAATCACCAGGAAGTTGAATAAATCTCATAGGAGTTGGCGAAAAGAAGTTTATCCCACTTTCAAATCAGGTGATTCCAGTTTCCCAGTTTGGGAATAGGACAGCTTCTTGTCGTTTCAAAAAACCAGGATGAATAACTTTGTGAGAAGCTTGATTTGGATATATAAAGTGGTGGAGAATCACCAGGAAGTTGAATAAATCTCATAGGAGTTGGCGAAAAGAAAAGTTATCCCACTTTCAAATCAGGTGATTCCAGTTTCCCAGTTTGGAATAGGACAGCTTCTTTGTCGTTCCAATCAAACCAGGATGAATCACTTTGTGAGAAGCTTGATTTGGATACATAAAGTGGTGGAGAATCACCAGGAAGTTGAATAAATCTCATAGGAGTTGGCGGAAAAGAAGTTATCCCACTTTCAAATCAGGTGATTCCAGTTTCCCAGTTTGGGAATAGACAGCTTCTTTGTCGTTCAATCAAACCAGGATGAATCACTTTGTGAGAAGCTTGATTTGGATACATAAAGTGGTGGAGAATCACCAGGAAGTTGAATAAATCTCATAGGAGTCGGGAAGAAGAAGTTATCCCACTTTCAAATCAGGTGATTCCAGTTTCCCAGTTTGGGAATAGACAGCTTCTTCGTCGTTTCAATCAAACAGGATGAATCACTTTGTGAGAAGCTTGATTTGGATAATAAAGTGGTGGAGAATCACCAGGAAGTTGAATAAATCTCATAGGAGTTGGGAGAAGAAGTTATCCCACTTTCAAATCAGGTGATTCCAGTTCCCAGTTTGGGAATACCACAGCTTCTTCGTCGTTCCAATCAAACAGGATGAATCTCTTTGTAAGAAGCTTGATTTGGATAAATAAAGTGGTGGAGAATCACCAGGAAGTTATAAATCTCATAGGAGTTGGCGAAGAAAGAAGTTATCCCACTTTCAAATCAGGTGATTCCAGTTCCCAGTTTGGGAATAGGACAGCTTCTTTGTCGTTCCAATCAAACCAGGATGAATCACTTTGTGAGAAGCTTGATTTGGATACATAAAGTGGTGGAGAATCACCAGGAAGTTGAATAAATTCATAGGAGTTGGGAAGAAAGTTATCCCACTTTCAAATCAGGTGATTCCAGTTTCCCAGTTGGGAATACACAGCTTCTTCGTCGTTCCAATCAAACCAGGATGAATCCTTTGTAAGAAGCTTGATTTGGATACATAAATTGGTGGATAATCACCAGGAAGTTGAATAAATCTCATAGGAGTTGGGAAAAGAAGTTATCCACTTTCAAATCAGGTGATTCCAGTTTCCCAGTTGGGAATACAACACTTCTTGTCGTTCCAATCAAACCAGGATGAATCTCTTTGTAAGAAGCTTGATTTGGATACATAAAGTGGTGGAGAATCACCAGGAAGTTGAATAAATCTCATAGGAGTCGGGAAGAAAAAGTTATCCCACTTTCAAATCAGGTGATTCCAGTTTCCCATTTGGGAATACACAGCTTCTTCGTCGTTTCATAAAACCAGGATGAATACTTTGTGAGAAGCTTGATTTGGATACATAAAGTGGTGGAGAATCACCAGGAAGTTGAATAAATCTCATAGGAGTTGGGAAAAGAAGTTATCCCACTTTCAAATCAGGTGATTAGTTTTCCCAGTTTGGGAATAGGACAGCTTCTTTGTCGTTCCAATCAAACCAGGATGAATCACTTTGTGAGAAGCTTGATTGGATACATAAGTGGTGGAGAATCACCAGGAAGTTGAATAAATCTATAGGAGTTGGGCAAGAAGAAGTTATCCCACTTTCAAATCAGGTGATTCCAGTTTCCCAGTTTGGGAATAGACAGCTTCTTGTCGTTCAATCAAACAGGATGAATCACTTTGTAGAAGCTTGATTTGGATACATAAAGTGGTGGAGAATCACCAGGAAGTTGAATAAATCTCATAGGAGTTGGGAGAAGAAGTTATCCCACTTTCAAATCAGGTGATTCCAGTTTCCCAGTTTGGGAATAGACAACTTCTTTGTCGTTCCAATCAAACCAGGATGAATCACTTTGTAAGAAGCTTGATTTGGATACATAAAGTGGTGGAGAATCACCAGGAAGTTGAATAAATCTCATAGGAGTTGGAAGAAAAAGTTATCCCACTTTCAAATCAGGTGATTCAGTTTCCCAGTTTGGGAATAGGACAACTTCTTTGTCGTTCCAATCAAACCAGGATGAATCACTTTGTAAGAAGCTTGATTTGGATACATAAAGTGGTGGAGAATCACCAGGAAGTTGAATAAATCTCATAGGATCGGGAAGAAAGTTATCCCACTTTCAAATCAGGTGATTCCAGTTTCCCAGTTTGGGAATAGCACAGCTTCTTCGTCATTTCATAAAACCAGGAGGAATACTTTAGGAGAAAGCTTGATTTGGATACATAAAGTGGTGGAGAATCACCAGGAAGTTGAATAAATTCATAGGAGTTGGAAGAAGAAAAGAAGTTATCCCACTTTCAAATCAGGTGATTCCAGTTTCCCAGTTTGGGAATACCACAGCTTCTTCGTCGTTCCAATCAAACCAGGATGAATCTCTTTGTAAGAAGCTTGATTTGGATACATAAATTGGTGGAATCACCAGGAAGTTGAATAAATTTCATAGGAGTGGGATAAAGAAGTTATCCCACTTTCAAATCAGGTGATTCCAGTTTCCCAGTTGGGGAATAATACAACAACTTCTTGGTCGTTCCAATCAACCAGATGAATCACTTTGTGAGAAGCTTGATTTGGTAATAAAGTGGTGGAGAATCACCAGGAAGTTGAATAAATCTCATAGGAGTCGGGAAGAAAAGTTATCCCACTTTCAAATCAGGTGATTCCAGTTTCCCAGTTTGGGAATAGCACAGCTTTTCGTCGTTTCAATAAAACCAGGATGAAACTTTGTGAGAAGCTTGATTTGGATATATAAAGTGGTGGAGAATCACCAGGAAGTTGAATAAATCTCATAGGAGTTGGCGAAAAAGAAGTTATCCCACTTTCAAATCAGGTGATTCCAGTTTCCCAGTTGGGAATAGGACAGCTTCTTTGTCGTTCCAATCAAACCAGGATGAATCACTTTGGTGAGAGCTTGATTTGGATACATAAGTGGTGGAGAGAATCACCAGGAAGTTGAATAAATCTCATAGGAGTTGGGAAGAAAAGAAGTTATCCCACTTTCAAATCAGGTGATTCCAGTTTCCCAGTTTGGGAATAGCACAGCTTCTTCGTCGTTCAATCAAACCAGGATGAATCACTTTGTGAGAAGCTTGATTTGGATACATAGTGGTGGAGAATCACCAGGAAGTTGAATAAATCTCATAGGAGTTGGCGAAGAAGTTATCCCACTTTCAATCAGGTGATTCCAGTTTCCCAGTTTGGGAATAGGACACTTCTTTGTCGTTCCAATCAAACCAGGATGAATCACTTGTAAGAAGCTTGATTTGGATACATAAAGTGGGGAGAATCACCAGGAAGTTGAATAAATCTCATAGGAGTTGGGAGAAAAAGTTATCCCACTTTCAAATCAGGTGATTCCAGTTTCCCAGTTGGGAATAGGGCAATCTTTGTCGTTCAATCAAACCAGGATGAATCACTTTGTAGAAGCTTGATTTGGATACATAAAGTGGTGGAGAATCACCAGGAAGTTGAATAAATCTCATAGGAATCGGAGAAAAAGTTATCCCACTTTCAAATCAGGTGATTCCAGTTTCCCAGTTTGGGAATAGCACAGCTTCTTCGTCGTTTCAATAAAACCAGGAGGAATAACTTTAGGAGAAGCTTGATTTGGATAATAAAGTGGTGGAGAATCACCAGGAAGTTGAATAAATCTCATAGGAGTTGGCGAAAAGAAGTTATCCCACTTTCAAATCAGGTGATTCCAGTTTCCCAGTTTGGGAATAGGACAGCTCTTTGTCGTTCAATCAAACCAGGATGAATCACTTTGTGAGAAGCTTGATTTGGATACATAAAGTGGTGGAGAATCACCAGGAAGTTGAATAAATCTCATAGGAGTTGGCGAAAAGAAGTTATCCCACTTTCAAATCAGGTGATTCCAGTTTCCCAGTTTGGGAATAGGACAGCTTCTTGTCGTTTCCAATCAAACCAGGATGAATCACTTGTGAGAAGCTTGATTTGGATACATAAAGTGGTGGAGAATCACCAGGAAGTTGAATAAATCTCATAGGAGTTGGCGAAAAGAAGTTATCCCACTTCAAATAGGTGATTCCAGTTTCCCAGTTTGGGAATAGGACACTTCTTTGTCGTTCCAATCAAACCAGGATGAATACTTTGTGAGAAGCTTGATTTGGATACAAAAGTGGTGGAGAATCACCAGGAAGTTGAATAAATCTCATAGGAGTTGGGAAGAAGAATTTATCCCACTTTCAAATCAGGTGAATCCAGTTTCCCAGTTTGGGAATAGCACAGCTTCTTCGTCGTTTCAATAAAACCAGGATGAATTATTTTGACAAGCTTGATTTGGATATAAAGTGGTGGAGAATCACCAGGAAATTGAATAAATCTCATAGGAGTTGGCGAGAAAGAAGTTATCCCACTTTCAAATCAGGTGATTCCAGTTTCCCAGTTGGGAAACCACAGCTTCTTCTGGTCGTTCCAATCAAACCAGGATGAATCTCTTTGTAGAAGCTGATTTGGATACATAAAGTGGTGGAGAATCACCAGGAAGTTGAATAAATCTCATAGGAGTGTTGGGAAAGAAGTATCCCACTTTCAAATCAGGTGATTCCAGTTTCCCAGTTGGGGAATACAAAACTTTTGTCGTTCCAATCAAACCAGGATGAATCTTTGTGAGAAGCTTGATTTGGATACATAAAGTGGTGGAGAATCACCAGGAAGTTGAATAAATCTCATAGGAGTGGGAAGAAAAAGTTATCCCACTTTCAAATCAGGTGATTCCAGTTTCCCAGTTTGGGAATACACTTCTTCGTCGTTTCAATAAAACCAGGATGAATAACTTTGTGAGAAGCTTGATTTGGATATATAAAGTGGTGGAGAATCACCAGGAAGTTGATAAATCTCATAGGAGTTGGCGAAAAGAAGTTATCCCACTTTCAAATCAGGTGATTTCAGTTTCCCAGTTTGGAAATAGGACAGCTTCTTTGTCGTTCCAATAAACCAGGATGAATCACTTTGTGAGAAGCTTGATTTGGATACATAAAGTGGTGGAGAATCACCAGGAAGTTGATAATCTCATAGGAGTTGGGAAGAAGAATTTATCCCACTTTCAAATCAGGTGAATCCAGTTTCCCAGTTTGGAATAGCACAGCTTCTTGTCGTTCAATAAAACCAGGATGAATAACTTTGTGAGAAGCTTGATTTGGATATAAAAAGTGGTGGAGAATCACCAGGAAGTTGAATAAATCTCATAGAGTTGGCGAGAAAAGAAGTTATCCCACTTCAAATCAGGTGATTCCAGTTTCCCAGTTTGGGAATAGGACAGCTTCTTCGTCGTTTCAATAAAACCAGGAGAACAACTTTGTGAGAAGTTGATTTGGATATATAAAGTGGTGGAGAATCACCAGGAAGTTGAATAATCTATAGGAGTTGGCGAAAAGAGTTATCCCACTTTCAAATCAGGTTGATTCCAGTTTCCCAGTTTGGGATAGACAGCTTTCTTTGTCGTTAATCAAATCAAGGATGAATCCTTTGTGAGAAGCTTGATTTGGATACATAAAGTGGTGGAGAATCACCAGGAAGTTGAAAAATCTATAGGAGTTGGCGAAAAGAAGTTATCCCACTTTCAAATCAGGTGATTCCAGTTTCCCAGTTTGGAATAGGACAGCTTCTTGTCGTTCAATCAAACCAGGAGGAATAACTTTGTGAGAAGCTTGATTTGGATATAATGTGGTGGAGAATCACCAGGAAGTTGAAAATCTCATAGGAGTTGGGGAAAAGAAGTTATCCCACTTCAAATCAGGTGATTCCAGTTTCCCAGTTTGGGAATAGGACAGCTTCTTTGTCGTTCCAATCAAACCAGGATGAATCACTTTGAGAGAGCTTGATTGGATAATAAAGTGGTGTAGAATCACCAGGAAGTTGAATAAATATATAGGAGTTGGCGAAAAGAAGTTATCCCACTTCAAATCAGGTGATTCAGTTTCCAGTTTGGAAATAGGACAGCTTCTTTGTCGTTCCAATCAAACCAGAGAATCACTTTGTGAGAAGCTTGATTTGGATACATAAATGGTGGAGAATCACCAGGAAGTTGATATAATATCATAGGAGTCGGGGGAGAAGAAGAAGTT